>JAUMHA010387658.1:7572-24534 GCA_032359765.1 Saxidomus gigantea
TAGCAGTATGTACAATAGCAATTAGTCCGAGTTGTTGTAAAGTTATTATTCTTCAAAATTTCTGTATACAATTATGGTGTCAAAGAATGCTAGTACATGTAGCACCGTGTTTTGAAAACATGTAAATAATATGTTATACTGTGTTATTTCTCTCCATGAACGAAATTAATTAGTAAATGTCTCACAGAAAGGATGGATTCTCAATAAACATATTTCACTGATTTTCACTGATTTACTGTATATTCAATTAAAAACAAACTGTGATACACATTCTTATATTTTGGATATAACTTTGTCAATATTCATTTTGTCGAATGCTTCAAACTCTTAAAGTCACGATTGTCTTTTTGAAGGGTAATATCACTTTAAAATGATCCTTCTGTTCTGATGTATATACAAAATGCCACAACCATACAGAAATAAAATAAAGCTCATTAATCTCACGATTGATTTTATGATGACCTCGCTGAATCTTATACAATGCACTTCTAAACATTCAGCGTCTTTTGACCGATGGAGCAGAAGAATTTTAGTATATTGGCGTCTTCAACCTATCGTGAGCTTTTTCATGTCATTGCAATTTTAGTTAAAGGTCCATTACTAACACCAAATTGAATTTTCTTTTAAATCTGGAATCGTAACGGGCGTAATATGACATACTGCATTGCATGTGACTATATTTTGTTGAGTTTATCAATAGAATTTATAAGTTATATTTTGCCTTTTCAAAAACGAAAGTAGGTTTTCGTGTTTTCAAATATCTTTTTAATTTTACAGAAATCTCCCTGAGAGAGAGAGAGAGAGGCTGTAAATAGGTTGTACATAAATAAGCATGCCTACTTTGAATTATTATTGAAGAACTTTACTTCCAATGATGTGCAAAGTATATGTCTAACTGTTTACAACATTCGATAAAGCGAAAGTAGGACAAAAATACCCAGATCAATCTAAGGAAATACACAAACATTCACTCGTTAAAGTTGTAAAGTTTTAGAAGCCAGTTTCAAACTGTATGTTCGTGTTACAATTCCAGGTTGAAAAGCTCAATTTAGTGTTAGTAATGGACCTTTAAAAGTCGCCTTTATAAACTAGGATGTATTAAACGCCATAAAAAGCAAATAGTTAGCAAAGAATAAACAAATACAAACATTTCTTCCTGATGCTTGAAGGATGTACGGTTTTACAAAAAGTGCCAATTCTCCAGGCTGGTGTAGTTAGCCTACATTCTCTTGATCTTTACATATTCCTCAACATTCCGTACTCTTATATCGGAATCTTGAAAACTGAGTTTGAAACTGCTGGCACACAGTTACTGTTGAAATTGTTTTTTTAAATATCTTCAAAATTATATGCGAAAACATAAACTGTATTTTTTTTAAGTATTTGCTAGAATCAACAACACAAGCGAAAATCAGCCTTGCACTTTGAGAACATCTACATGTTTGTTAGTTTAGTCTGACGGAACCGTTACAATGTATTATAATATTAGGATTTCAAAAGCTTTTTCAAAATTGTATAACTTGGTAGCGCATAGCATGAAACAACAGAATATTTGACAGGAGTGTGTACAGTCACCGCTCTTTATTTGATTATTCATTTTGAAATGTGTAAATTTCAGACTGCTCGTAGAAACTTTCATCAAAATATGAGGGATATCATCTTAACGTACTATGTTTCCTTCTCTTTGTCTGTTCATAACCGAATTGCTAAACAGATTGCAGTAATTTCTAAACACCAACATTAACACAACTATATAATTTGTTTGTTCTCTGCTTTTAACGAGCTCAGTTTTGCACATAGCAAACACTTAACCATCACATAGGTTGATATTACAGTATTACAGTATTACTATGAACAGTCATATGTTTGCTGCATATGTTGAGTATTTAATTGTCTGTATAAAACGTTATTTTGTATTTAAAAATACTGGTAGATGCTGCGTTTGGTTGTAAGCACGTTTTGTTAAACAGGGATTTTATCAGTTTATAACGACCAGAATCCATTTCAGACGGTCAATATCTTAGTTGCATTATATTACCATAGCATTCTGTCAAATGTTGAAAGCATCCTGAATTTCCTTAGGCAGTAAGAGATCAGTTCGATAGGCAAGTAGATAAATAAGTAACAAAGCGAATGGATAACTGTCTATTAAGGAGGAAACAAGAATAAAACTTGCAATTATCTACCTATTTTCTGAGACAGCCTATAAATAAATAGACAGACATTACGGGGAAGGTAGAATCAACGAACACTTATTGCTATTAGACCTGTCATGTAAATGTTCACATTGTAGGACTGAAACGTACTTGAACAGATCGAACATCAGGAGCGAATTTTATTTTCTGATGTTTGTTCATAAGACGGCCATAAAAACAGACGATAGTGTATTTGATATATAACACTTTTCACATTGTGATTTTATTAAATGACGTTATTATGCATTACTGTAACAACATTGTCCAAGCAATATAGTTTTATTTATACAGCTTTTCAACGTTTTTTTAATTATTTTAAGTTTTGAAATAGAACGGTTGAATGTTGTATGTACCTTTGTCTCTTAACTAAATTATACACCTTATTATTATAAGTTTCTGCTCGTATTTCTTTTATTGTGTTTCTGTGACCTTACTGTATACATTGTAGAATACTGTCACTTTTTCAGGACGGAAGTTTATTCAATTAAATGACAGTTTCCTTATGTCACAGTTTGTTAATCAGACCCTCTTGTGTTTTGAGGCCATACTTATGCTTAACTGAAATGTACTAAATTAGTAAACGATGTATTTTACAGTGGGTTTATTATGTTAATATGTTGTGTCAATATATTTATTTACCCCTTACCGGTCCTGGATCTATGAATTTGCATTGCTCCATCAATCCCTTCGTCCGCAATTTTGTTTCCGGTCTGTATCTTCCATATGCACGTTCCGATTTTAAGATGACTTCACAAACTCGTTACCCTATATCAAGAGAGTGTTACGTACAACAACCGCATTCTTTCAAAGCTTATTTCTAACTAAATGGAAACTTTTCGGGTTCACACTTAGGGCTCAAACAACACTAAATGCAATTTTGTTCCCGTTCCGTAAATTTCACATGCATCTGCCTCACAGGCATCAGTTCACACGTTGTCGACATGTACCCATTCACCAAGGGTGTATCATGCAAATTAACCAGCATACTTCTCCTAACTTAAAGGTCAATGTCACACTAAGGGTCCACTACTACATGTTATTTCGTTTCCTGTCTGTATCTTCCGCATGCATGATCACATTTTGATATAACTTACATTATTGTTACCCATATCACAAGAATGTGTCATTTACATCCAGCCACCTACTCCCAAAGACAAGTTTACCCTAATTGCTAAAGCACTACTACATTTAATTCCGATTTCTCTCTGTAGCATTTACATGCATGGGCTGTAGTCTCACAATTATTACCCGTACCATAACGATGTATCTCAAACAAAACCCAGTCATCTACTCCCAATGTGAAGGTCACATTTATGTCCTATACCTTAGCTCACTGATAGTTATTTACATAACAGCGCCGTTATGATAAGTTTTGTTGATTATTTGTAGACATTACATTGTATTACTCACCTTTTGGAGCCGCGAGAAAACGACTTCACGCAATCAGCTCGAGCAATGCAAGCCATCAAATCAGCACTGTCAGTTATAAAATAGTCCCAATGATTATAACAAACAGCTTCTATTTCACTGAATAGTATAAGAGAGCCATATATTATTGAGAAAGGGAGCAATATACTATTACAACAGTTCAAACAGTTTATAAAACGATGCCTAAAACAAATATTAAATATGTAGAAATACTGCGAAACTAAGAACTTAAAGTCGTACGAAAACAACTACTGACTTTAAACAAATCATTTTTCTACTTTTTTTAAAAGTTAAACCTGGTAGATGAAGATTTACGTTTGGACGGTGAACTATGATTTGTATTTAAACACAATATGAGTTATTCATTTG
The DNA here is from genome assembly GCA_032359765.1 of Saxidomus gigantea. NCBI lineage: Eukaryota > Metazoa > Mollusca > Bivalvia > Venerida > Veneridae > Saxidomus > Saxidomus gigantea. Next base: position 11,565 of record JAUMHA010387658.1, read on the forward strand.
GCATAGATGTGTATGAGATCAGCTTGCAATCAGTCTAGATTATATGTACAAGCAAGACGCCTAAGTTTTATCACACGTGGTACATGTTTCTAAAAATGTTTAATTACGAATATACATTTGTAACTGTGCTATAGCGAATCTTTATATTTTCTAAAACTTGCTCTAAAAGTGGTAACTATTTTAGAAAATGCCATTTCAGTTAATTTTGTTTTGTAATTTATTTATTAACCAGAATATGTTACATGTTAGAATTTTTGACTCTGTTAGTCTCTATAAAGATCTTGTAACTAGCAATCATTTGGTAAATATAAGGCTCTGGGTCACTTAAAGCGATAATACAACAAAGTTCAGACTTTCACCAGTCTTTATAATTTGTAATCCATTGTATGTTTTTGTTCAACGTTAACAGACATTTTAATATCTTTTAACATTGGTCATATGAGTTACATTGTAACAAGATGTGTCTCTTGTAAACAGACAGACAAATAAAGTAATGTGTTTTAATGCCTCTATAAGTCTGGCCAACGTCTAGTAGCAGTTAGCATTCTATAACTAGCTATAAGACGGCTACGCATGGGGACCCTATAATGTTGGCCGAACATTGCGATAATTACATAGGCTGTATTTATCATGTTTATGTACACCATAAATAAAACTAAGATTACGTGATACAGGGATTTAATGTAAGAAATTGATTGGGTATTTTTCAGATAATTTAGGTTGTTCCACGATGTTTCTGCGAATATTTATAGAATGTCTGAAAAGATTAGTTTGTAATAGCACGTTTGAGGGTTATTTACATCTTAGCAGACCGTTTTCGAACCAGTATGTAAGGTAACCATTCCTTCATGAACTACTTAAGCTAATATATGGTGTTTGGCTTAATAATCTAAGTACTCTAGCATTTTAATATGTCTATAATTGTCGATGCACGTTTATATTAAGTGTTCACCTAGTAAATTATAACGGTTATTCTGCAAAAGGAAATTATAGTACACTTCCTCATTCCACGTACTAATATGTTCAATTACTATGGTAGTCTACCGGACGATTAAACATCAAATACTGCTTTAGTTAACAACACGGTTTGGTGCAGAATATTTTAATCATAAACTAAATAAATGTGCATGCAACACTGTTTCTATAACAATATCACTATGACATATTAAACAAAATTTGTAGAAATACTTACATTCAAACAATGAGGTGAGGAAACGGTATGGGAAATATTTCTTTGTAACTGTACATACATAATGTATGTATATCTATTTCAGACCATTCGTAGAAATTCTGTATCAAATGAAGGATATGATATTTTATTAATTCAATGAAAGTCTTGTTAATTAATTCGGATATGATAATATGTCGCTACATGTAGTGATAATGGTTAATAATCATAGCTTTCATAACACATAGCTTTGCTTTATAGTATACCAGAGTGCGAATGTCATCGTGAATAGCACGACCTATGTTACTACGAACAAAACTCAGCCAACTTTTCATTTAATGTGTGTGATGGACTTAATATTGCCCTCATGACAAGGAAAATTTAAACCAGGTTGTGCATTACTACGTGAATAAATCTGATAAATTTAAATAATATGATTTTCTTTTCGAAATGCATTTTTGATATTGTATATATATAGTTATCACATTAACATTGCTTCAAAAAAGATATAAAAAGGGGTTGTAGAATGCTTGCTCATATGTATATATGAATAACTGAGATTACGTGATTCAATGATTTAAAATGAGAAAGGAGGCAGATATTTTCAGAAGATACGGGTTGTCATGCGATATGTCTGTATATATCTATAGACTGACTAAAGGATTGGTCAGTAATTGCACGTTTGAGGGCTATGTCAATCACAAGATACAAGTACATTTGAAACCACTAACCATTAACTTTGGTACAATGTAAGTAATGCTTTCTTTCCTTATCGGATTCGTTTTATACACGAAGAATGGTTGGCCTCTTATTCATTTATATTGTTGAAAGTGCAGAAAGCGTTGTACTTATGTAATCATGTTTTGTGGGTCTGACTATCGTGGCTGATTTCTGCCATGTCGTGTTTTCGACATTTCTGGGCGAAAAGTCCAAACTAAGTAGCTATTTTGTTGTGTTGTTGATTATCGATATATTTAAGGCGAAAACACGACACACAATATTTTTTCGTCGAGTTTGCGAGTTGGCGGATTCTATTACGTTTTAATACGTCGTGTTGTCGCCCTTTATTTGTCGTGTTTTCCAATTTTCGGGGCTAAAGGTTGAAAACACGAAAAGAACCTATAGCTACTTTTTTGCGAGATTTCGTGTTTTCGACACATAAGTTAATATCTGACAACACTTACACCATAATTGATTAACTTAATCTGGAAATTTACATATTATTTCTAAAATAATATTACAATAAGACTGCTATGCGCATCTAGTGAATGACCGGAGAACAAAAGTAAAATTACAGCAGTGCAAAGATGTGTGATACCGCTGCACATATTCAATAGAAATGAACAATTCTGGTGTTACATGACATTAGAATACATGTATAAATAGATTTATAAATTATCGCACTATATTTAGTTTTCACATATACAAAATAGATCAGTGTTTCAAGACAGATATTAGGATTAAAACAACACGTTCATTTTCGTTGTTAATGAAACGCCTACATTTCGTTTTATGGAGCTCGATATTTCATATACATTTTCCATTTATAGATACATTTTTGTACCTGATCTTAGACAAAAATGATCCATAAGTTCTTCACGACATATACATTGAACTATATTACAATATATTGTCACTTTGATAAATTCTGAGAGAGAAATATACAATTAGACACCACCCCATTGCAATTCGCTGTAACTACGTTCGACCCGTTTGCAGACACATCTAGTCACTCCCCGACTAATATTTCTAAAAGAGTTGAGATGGTTTAGATCCAGCAGTGACTGGTTATCACAAACTACGAATTTTCATCGTTCAATAGTTATCTTTATTCATATGCTCTATTTACAACTGTGTTACGTGCTACTGTAGAAAATGGACTACGTATTGTTGGGCAGATTTACTTTGTAACCCGATATTTTTTAGCAAATTTGCAATTATTTATAGAACATGGATATATCTGTTTTGATATGTGCTTAATAATACGTCTGAACATTTTGTAACCTACGCTAACATAACTACTGTTATTCATTCAGTTTCTAAAATATATCATTTTACTTAAATATCATTTAACACATGAAACTAATTGGTATAACATATCCTTACATCTAACGAAACACAACGTTTTTACGACGAGCATTCGAATATGAATGCAATTCATAGTACTACGAAATATATTTAATGATTTCTTTTGGTTATTTTTATCTTGCATCTTAATATTTTAAACCCCAACTTACACGCATTTCTTCAATCTCCTAATCCAATCTTAAAGTGAGTTTTCATAATCTTTCCTGGATATAAAAAGACACTGGAATATTGGCGTTTCGAGATGTTTTCATTTTGCAAGTGTTCTTGCAGAGAGGTATTTGTTGGGTCTATGGAACAAAAAGAAGTCACAGGAAAACAGATAACAACAGATATAATCTACTGCTGAAACTACTTAATCTTGTTAAAATTGATCAAAACAACACATTGGAATCTGTGTGTTCGTTTGTCGTTCAACTCGTAGACCAAGGTTAATTTTATTATTTTTTAATGTAATTGTTACTTCACGTCGTAACGTGGTATACGTAAATTAAAAATGACCCTTTATATAATATATTACCAGTGTCGATTATGTGTAAGGCGTTACTGACTAATGGTTTGTCTAGCTGTTATAAGCATAGGAAGTTTTGTCAATGCAAACTTTCATCTATAAACATTCTATGAAAATCAAGTTCACGTTTTTGTTATGGCTGTTTGAACTTCAATGCTAATTAATATCTGTAAGCATAACATTGCATCAAGAAAAAAAGAAGGACTTGTTTGTATAATACTATGCAGTATATAATGCAACATATTTGCCAAAACCTATTCCAATTACGACCTCATGAAAACCACGTATCAAATCCATGTTACAGTTACAGATAATTGCACAAAACAGTTCCTCTAGATCATAACACAGTTCTTCAAGATCTTCTGCTTAAACATATTAAATCAACAGCCATCAATAATTAATAAAACTTCCGCATATTGATTTCTATAGAAGTTTCATTTGCAAACTCTATTTTAATATACCTATGAAAGCTTCATAAAACACCACTTTTAATGCGCGCAACATGTTTTTATGATTGCCACATACTGGTTTCTAACATTCAAAACTTTCACTGTAGGGTTTTTTAAGCTAGTTAAACGTTAGTCTGTGAGGTGCTTTATCCCAATTAGAGCTATACTTTACAGTGTTTTTATCTTGAGAAATTAAACCTGAATTCAGAGCGTGATACTGTCTAGCTGCATCTGCAATTAACTCTCCAATGCTAAATAGAAGTATTTGCGAAATGCAAAAAATATATCTCTCATATTTTTGTACATTATGGATGTGATCCATAATGGCGACATGAACACACCAGTAATATTAAACTTTTGGCAGTAAAAGACAAGACAAGAATATTATCTGTTTGATACCGCTGGACACTGCAATTAAGTTTTAGCTAGAAGTATACTATATAAGTATGTGCCAGTCGCACATGACTTTAAGAAGGAACTTCTTTGTGCAATTATAAATATTTTTGACAGAGTTATCTACCCTTGCTTACAGATCGGTGTCATGTTAGTACACAAGTATTCCAACTTATCTCAAATGGTGAAGTAGATGCAAGGTAAGTGGAGTGATACGGATTCTATGCCGAAAAGGGCCATAATTCAAAAGAAAGCCATGACCCAACATTTACCTACTCTTGTCAACAGCTAGTCCAACTTTCAATGAAATATTTCAAATATTCAGTGATTCTAAGTCGATAATGGGACTTAACTTAGCTACATACCCTCTGTATTGTACAGAGGGGGTCATAAAGCAAACAGGGTTTTCAAGTTTCATAGCAATATCTCAGAGCCCTAGGGTTAATTTGATTTTAAGTTGAATTATCTCGATTGGATGTATTTTTCTAATTCGAACAAAGGCCAAACTTCTGACAAATAACCTTTAGATAGTTATGCAATATATCCTGTCTGTTGATAGTAAATGAGTATTGTAAATTTCAAAGCGACATCTACAATGGTTTTGAAAAAAAGGGTGGTACGAAAAACTTAAACCAAGGTTTTACCCCTACGCAGACGCCGACGTCGAACTCTAATTTAAGCTAAACTTCACTATCAAATTGCGACCTATGTGAACCATTTGTGTAAAATATCAAAGGGCAAAACTCAGCAAGTATCAATGATACGCAAGTTTCCAAGAATGTGCACTTCTTTTTTGTAAATTGCATGGAAATCCAGCTCTTGGTTAAAGAGAACAAAAGCGGATATAAGTTTATTTTAAAAGGCCTATTTTCTGCAAAATTTTGTTAAAATCCAGATGAATCTCGTACTATTTAATGCAGCTAAAGATTGGTTGGTCCCTCTGACCTTGACATTGGTCACAGTGACCTTTATTATAATACAATGTATGAACAAATAGATGACATTTTATCGTTATAAAACAATGTAAACACAACAATGCATGCTGAAAAGTTCTGTAAAGTATGTACTAGTAGTTAAAAAATCTGTCTCCCTTTTAGTAAGATCGTGTGTCGGTATTCGTTTTCCTTAGAATTCAATAAGGTTGTGGTGAAAACAATAGGTGCCGAATACGACAGTATAACAAATACTAGGAGAAGAATACAAATATTTATGAAAATGTATATTTACTACTCTAACTTCCAGGAATACATGTTTAAGTTATCACTCAGACAAACATATCAAAAGACAACGTAAAACACGTGCACAGTTATGTGAAAGTCGATCACCGGGAAATCTTTTGTCGGCAATTGTAAGTGGGGTAACATGCGAAACAGGAAAGTCATTCAAATAATTGGAATAGCTTTCTTCTCAATCCTTGATGTTATTTATAAATGTATTGTATTTGTTCATGCTTTGATAAACTAATAAATAATGTTCAAACTAGCATACTAGACAGCAACATAGAACCCACAGTCAAACTGTAGCGTTTTGAGGTTGTTTTGTTTTTAGGTGAATTTCAAACGCCTTTTTCTTGAATAATTCATTTTTTTTATATATTGACATGTTGATTAGGAATTATGCGAATAATGAATACAAACAATGTACAACTAGTACAGGGCTGTAGTTCATTATATCGCATATTCGAATGTATTGTTACAGTCCTAATAGCTGTTTTTATGAAACAATAAATGTTTTTAAACGGTATAGAGTTAACAGTAAGTATTGTGATGCAGAGTACAACGATCATATCATTATCAAAAAGAAAACGATAACTTTTAAAGCTAGATAACAGGAAAAAGAAATTGTGTGTTGAAGAGAAATATTTTAGATTACTGGTCGATTTGTATCCTAACAGTGTTTTTATCCGTCTGTGTTGCTCATCATATTCACAGCATTATACTATCATGTGTTAGACTTCAGAAAGCACTCCAAAGGATAAATCGGATATTAAAAGAACAGATGAATAAACAGCAAAGGAAATAGATAACTGTCTATTAGAAGGAAAGCAAGAATCTAACATGCAATTATCTACCTATTTACTGAGACGGCCATAAATATACAAGTAGAAGATTGCCGAGAAGCTAGAATTATCGTACCATAATTGCCTGTAGTTTCTCCCTGTTACTGAAACAATTTCGCATCGTATATATAAAACATGAAACTAGCTTAAAATCTGGTGTATAAAAACGAATCTCCTAGAGCGGAGAAATGTGCAGAATTATTTTTGTTTAAAGAGGCACACCCCAAAATTTGATGTATTTTGAAATTACTTAAAGACTACAAGAAATGCGTTAATAGTAAGAGTTTTCCCAGAAGGACACAGCCAAAAACAGTAGTTAACCGGTAAAAGTAGCGAAATAAGAAATGATGTAAAGTTGTTAAACTTTCATTGCTTAATTGGCTTTTATTCTTGGGTGGACAACAATTATAATAAAAGGCCGCTGTATAGGCATTTTGTTAACAATAGTCTAGTCATTTCTCAGTGTCTGTTCTAATTTCAAAATGCATATACAACACATGTACATTGTATTTCTAAGTTCTCCGCGGTACGTAGTATAGCGGAGAGCTTTTGTCTTGACACTGTGTATCACACAATCGCCCATGCGTTTTGTGCACGAGGAATATCTCGGTGAGCGATAATTTCGCTGGGCGATAAATACCCGGGGTATTGTGTTAAGAAATCAGTTCTAAAGGCTAGTCTCCGAACAAGTCAAATATTCGCTTTGCTATTCAAATTCAAAAGGTTATAGTTCTTAGTTTACAATATATTGGTGTAAATATGTTGACATGTAAAACTCAATATTGAAAATAGCAAAGGAGAGAAAATTGTAACGCTTTTTTATAAGTTTTCGTATGTACATGGTGTGTCGTTTGGATGAGAATATCCCGCCGTCCTATATCCGGAGAAGCAGCTCTGCATACCGCGGGTACAGGTTCCATCCATATCAATGTAAAAGAAAAGATAAAATGGGTGTTTTTCCTGTGTCGCTTTGGTGCTTCATTGATGGATATATTTGACACATTCTTAACGACTTAAATACGAAACCGAGGTAAAGCTGAATGAAATGTATAAGTCATAAGGTTATTTATCACGTGCTTACGCACATTTCGTTCACGAATGTATATAACGAAAGAGGCAATGCTGACTGTTTCAGTTTATTATAAGTATATATTACTTGTAACGGGGTATATGTTTAAAATATACTTGTAGTATAATGTGTTTGTATTATAAACTAAATGCATAGATAATATCTTAAACATGTGTTGTTTCACTCTACATGTATGTGCATACTCATAAATGTACTTACTCCTGCCCAGCAAGCGAAATAAATCTGGAGTCTAGCTCATTGCAAAAGGTGTTTTGTTGTTTGTTGTGAGGTAGAGTGTCAGGACTTATCATTTTACGTGCACTAGTCAATTTAAAACATTTGAGATAATTGCTACGAATTTCATTTGATAGTTAAATTTGTACTACCTGTAGTTTCATTCAACAATAAAATGATAATTAATGAATCAGTGAAAGAAGAATCGATTTGTTTTGTAATACAATCCTATTTCATTTTAAATATAATATTCGTTATATCATCTCTAAGCTTTTTCATTTATACTTATATGTTTACTCTCGGATGTAAAACAAGTTCTTACAACTTAATATAATCGCTCTCGAGACTCATTCCAGTAGGAATCAACCCCGAAGACAACAGTACGCCTCGGTAATTAATTTTACCATCAAATCCATCAGTCAGAAAATAACGCTCTATCGATACTACTTTAAAATCTATTTCACTACTTGCATCTGTTAGAGTAGACATTAAATACAGGGAGTTTAATTTTGAATTTGTTTCTCCTTCTTATGAACGATCCTGTACTTTTAATCTCAATTGATATGGTGGTGTTTTACATTCCTAAATTTCGATGGTAAAATGTTTGTAAAGCTGGGATACAGCAGAGAAATGTATCCTACCACAGCTCTGACTGATTCAAAAATTTTAAAGTGAAATGTATCACGTAATACATGTATGTCGTTACTCATACCAAAGCAACAAATGCACAGTATATCTTTAAGTCATAAATCAGAAATTAACCGATTTTATTATGATTTATAAATAAAAGCTTAAATTTATCAACCCGCTATCCAGTTAACATTTTCAAATTAACAATAACAGAAAACAGCTTCAAGATGAAGTTAATACTTAGAATATTAATTTCGCGGATTTATTGTTGATTTATTTCTTTATCCTGTAAAAAACGTTACTTTTACAGATACCGGCAACACACTTAATGATAGCACCAGTCCTCTGGACACACCGCAATAACTTTCAAGTACATGCTATTCAAGTACTTTTATAGTGTAAATTATGACATTCGAATATTAAACCAACACATCGCTCTTCAGAACGTCAAGTTCCAACATTTTCTCTGCCAGAAACTATAATAAAAGGCGTCAGTTTGTAAATGGAAGATATTTCCCACACTATGTGAGAGGTCACTAGAGCATGTAAGTCACACACAATTTCTGAGATAAACTCAGATAATTATACTTCAAGTCATAGCTCTGATGTTTTCCCAATCTGCATTTCTCCTCTCACCCTATGATGAAATGATAACGTTCAATATTAATAACTTTCCCGCAATTAAAGACAAAAGGGCCCAAGTTAACTGGTATAAATGTATGCTGTTATATCAGGATATATATCTTTATTACCGCCAAAACAAGGTCACATGGAATCGTAACGAGACCGCGACATGAAACAAATCAAATTAAAACTCTTTTATCATTTTATATTATAAAGGCCAAATGTGTACCCAATCAGCATAATTACGATTTTTGTCTCTTATTTTAGATGATGTTGAAAATTCAGATTGCAAACTAGGAAACGGGGGTGTTCAAAGACATTACTTGGGAATCATAAAAACATGGTTTTTCCTCCTCATCATGGAAATTTGCAAATGTGTTTTTGAAATTTAAGTAATCAAATTTGGAATCTAGAGACGTGGACATATACATGTAAAAGAAGGTAATAAGGACAAAGCTAAAAATTCCTTTCAGGAACAACCTTTCATGCAGTCATAACCAGACCCGATAAAAAGTTAATCGGACTCTTTACTATAACCTAGCGCATTGACATAAGTCAATGTTCAAGTTCTTAAAACTTTCCTTCTATTCGTACAAACATTAGGTATGATATACATACAAAAGCAACGAACATTAGTAGCAAAGTGGTGAGCTATAATGAACTAAGAATGATAATACTGGTGATGTGCGCATTTTACAATAATTTTATCTATTTACTCGCGTCGATTCCGACTGGTGTTGAGTTTATTTATCTTAAAAACGGTACTGGTAAATGTTCAATATACTGTTACATAACATTACCCAGTAAAATCGCAAACCTCCAACATAGTGTCCAGCTTGTCACCATCGGCAATATCCTTGATTCATTGTGTGAAACAAAATCTACTAAACAGAAGTGTTTTTTTTCTAAATCGCAGATGCCACTTGAACACTACTTATGAAAGAAATATGTTCTATTCTGTAGAAAAGCAGTGGACATTAACTGCAAGGTGGTGAGCTTCAATGAGTTAAGAATGACGTTTGCTGGCAATGTACTCAGATATGCTTTTAAAATGACGTATAGGATATAAAGTTGTGACCATGAGAAAAGTACCAACAACCAGCATCGGAAACACAAGAAATTTACATGCTGTTTTACCTATTACTAATTATTCAATCAAGCTCCCCGGTCAGCTGTTAGACGGTTACTGTTGAAATTTGAATATGTTTCATGTTTCTGGGGGAATGTTGTCATTTTGTAATATTATGTATGACGAGCCAAAATTTACATGTACGATAGTTTTGAATAGTTGAAAAATACAGCAACGGTACGGTTTATTATGGATCAACCCAACCCTCGTTTGTCTTGATGATCGTAAAGCGTTACTTTTGTTGTACATATTGTAAACCTTAATCATCTGATACACACAACGAAAATGGCTGTAAACTCCTGATATGCCACATGTTGTACCCATTTGTCATGATAAGCCTTCAGTATGTTTAGTCTGATTTGAAAATTGATTACATCTATAAGAAAATACATTGTTTTGTAATATACGCTTTTAAAGCTACAATTTGTCCAGTGATGACGAAAGGTAGTCAGAATGTTTGCTTGTATATTTTTATGCAGTAGATGTTCATCTTGGCCGTCTTGTATATTATTGCCGTCTTTTACTACACAAAAATACTGATTTTAGATCTGCTTTTAGCGTCATTTCGTGTAATAAAGTGTTCACAATTTTCTGTGGCGAAATAATACTGTTGATAATATACAGGATAATCAACCAGGTAGTTGTTTAAATAGAAAATTCGTGATATTAATTTCCAGAACTGTAAAGAGCGATTGAGCGAATATCTTCAACCGACAGTTGCTTATTAATCCATATTCTAATTATTGCACATTTGGGAAATATGGTATTGCAACAAAGTGTGCGTTGAAGACATTTTCAAGTGCATTAGAATAGCAGCCGTTTTAGTGCTGTTATTTTAGCTTTGAACATTGATTATGCCTCAACAAAATACATCTTAATGGCAAGAAGATTACTGTGGTTAGAACTGGCATAAGAGTTTGTTCACCTTTCTCTCTTACAGAATATAATGTTATTTGTGATAAGAACACCCACATTCAATCTGATACATATAGGGTCGCGTGACAAACAATGCAGACATCTGACTGGAAACATCAATGGCATGTCTGCATATTGCAATATTTGGTGTTGTAATAAATGCACTCTTACGAGCGAACAATAAATAAAAGGATAATAAATGAAGCGTTCACTTTGTTTGGACCATCACTGTTTCTGTCGTTTAGATTGTGTTATGTTTTGAACCCTTTATTTCGGACACTTTTGTTTTATCGCAGTGCCCTCCTTGTTGTCTTTCATTTTCAGTCCATTTGGATTGCTTATTTGTACATTTTTTCACATTTTGAGCTCGTAACAGCTTACAATAGATTATAAAAAAAATTTCGCGGCCAACAGTACTAAAACTGTGCCGGACTGTTCATACTTATTCAAGATAAGTATTACTGTTTGTATATAAACTTCGCAGTCATTTTGTTTCATATCATATTACGGTAATTCTCGGCCTCTTTAAATTATCTCTCGAAAAACAAAATGATTGGTAAGGGGTTAAATATACATTCGGATTTCAGAGGTGATGTTGTTCCAGCTTAACGTCGCTTACTCGTTATTTCCTTAAAGCAGGCAAACGTTACATTCAAAAACATCTGTCTATTCAGAAGTATTTATGTACTTCGTGAAATATTAAGCAGATATTTTGGGAAAGAAATGTTTTAGATATTTGTCAGAATAATTCAGAAGTTTGTATGGTTTCTCAGCGTTTATAACGTGTAAAAGGATTAACGTTTTACTGCATGTTTGTAAATTACTTTCCTGTTTAAAAACATGTCTTCAATTCATTTATTTATAGTCTGCATGTTACAAAGTGATTGAAACCTTGTATGTTTCACGTCTAAAAGGATTTGCATCTAATAGTATTCTCGTGAATCAATCTGCTGTTCAAGATTATTATCGAGCTTCTACAGTGAAACAAACAGTTCAAATGTGATTCCTTTACTAAGCAAAGTACAATCTTACTTGCAAGCAGTCACCAATTGCAATCAGTATACCACGGTGAATTTGAGATGTGTATAGTCATCTTAAAGCAGGATACTGTGGGTTTATATACTCTTTAGTAATAATTAAATAAGTTTACTGACGTATTCTCCTTCAATAGATGAATGTATCTCTTCTTTATATGACACTCAAAAGTAGAGCAAAATGTACATTTTACTTACGCTACACTAGTACAGTGTAAGCAAATTTGATTAAATTTACAATGTATAGGCTGTTTACAGTATCATTCATGATATCTATGTCTTAACTTTAGATAAATAATGACGGAATGCGTGTGTTGTAAATGATGTTTCATATCTACATTACAACTTTTAGCAATTAATATAGCTCAATTTATAGAATTAAATTGATAAAACATCTAGGATTCAATAGTAAGTACGTGCAAAAACATTGGTTTGAGAAAAAACATCCATGTTTTGACAGGTTAAACGACGTTTAACTTATAGTTAAGTTTGGTTTGAGAAAAAACATCCATGTTTTGACAGGTTAAACGACGTTTAATTTATAGTTACGTCAAGTTAAATAACTTCAAAACAATAAATGTAGAATACGTTGAAACATTATTACTGAACTCAATGTTTAAGCGCTTTACAGTCAAGTATCATCATTTAAAATATGTTACTGTATCGTAAA
>JAUMHA010387670.1:0-12022 GCA_032359765.1 Saxidomus gigantea
GTCTTTTGTGGTTTCTACAGACGCTGCCACTTTCCTATTACTAATCTTTGGTATATCTAGTTATTGCTGTCTGCCTTAAGACAAATCCATTAATCAGCCATTACATTCACAATATATTGTCTATAAAGTTAATAGACTATAAACTACCTAATATATATAGCAACGTCATGTATTAAACACAAAACTAGAACAAGATGTAAATATAATCTAAGAAATATTGAATGGCAAATGAGCAGCTTCTTTTTAACACTTACATATTTATTACATAATTATTTTGCCTTGTTATTCAACACTCGTACTCGAAGTGTTAACTTCAAGTCTTGTTTGATCTCGATGTCTGCCGAAATTGAGTTACGGATTTGTTATTTTAACACAATCAGAGAAATGTTGGATGCCCGAAGCGAAGTCATTTAGAAATTTTTGAAACTTTGTTAATTATCCAATCATCCTACATTACGAAAAGAATCTGAGGTTCTTTTCTCACAAAAAAAAAGTTTCAACGCACCCGGAGAGCCTCGTTCCCGCCAAAAGTTACTCTCGGTGACGGCTATTTCGATCTGAGCCTCGTGCTGATGACAGAAAGTATTGCATGCTATGTATAAAAAGCACAGTATTTCATCATAGTACTGCATACAAATAATACTTTCTCACGAAAAAGGACAGAAATATGAATTATCTTAACAACTTTGGCAGAGGACGATTTTACACATTTATCGAGGTTTGGTATTGTGTTGTTTCCAGAGTAAACATTATTTGTTTGAAATATCAAGTGAATATGCCCGATCAGACCCATAATAATTGAACTTGGTAGAGATGTTGTTGTCATACACATTCTATGTATATTTTGTGAAGACTGCTTTAATAATGTAGTTTACAAGAATATGATAATTCTGCTCAACAAGGTACCATAACTGTTCTGTAGTCTCAATGATCGATTTTGAGCGAGCTCTTGCTGTATTACACACCATATCAAAGTCCAGATGATATTGCTTCAGAAATGCAAGGCTGGAGTTTAACCAAACGAAGAATGGACGATGGTCATTCGCTGAATCGCAGTAACTTATGCACGAAACATCACCTAAATACAATATTAAGTGGGCAATGATAGATAGAAATAGCTATAATTGTGCTTACAAACTGCAAGATACATAGACACGAGTCTCCAACATACCCGGGATCCAAGGATTTAGTCAAACTGTATTGAAATGAAACCTTTCGGAAAACAGGGATACACATCGGTCTTTATTTAGGGATACAAATCCTCCGAGGGATACATCTGCCAAAAGAAGGGATTCAAGACGATATATTTTCTAGTATGTCAATTTTCAAGACAATTGTCAAGGGATACACGGATTTTTGGACCTCATGTGACTGTAATCTTGTACAGTGTATTGGCTGAAGAGGCAGGTACAGTCAGTACTGGGTTAATAAAATAAAGACTACATACGTGAACTTTACTTTTTAATGTATTGTAATCAATGAAGAACAGTATACGTAACAGGTTACACGCAAACAAAAACCATGAACACAATCAACCTATATTTACAAAAACATCTGCAGCTGCAAGTGGATCTCCATAATATAATATCATAATTTGGGCTGAATATGCATCGTATTTCAATACATGTGCATACAAATGTTTCCATGTTGGAAGTGTCGCAACAACATTTTAGTCCGAAATATGTTGTGAAATACTTTCCATCCCCTAAATTTCTGACATGGATTTGTCTGTCTTTCAAGTTGGTCAGTGCCATTTCTCATTTCAAGGGATACTCACTGAAAATTTAGACTAAAAAGGGAACAGTGCAGTTCACAATCAGACTACATGGGTGTGCAGGCCAACCATGATCTACACTAGTAGCAAAGGTTAAATCAGTTGTCACCAGTAGGATAAGAACCATGAACATATTGAATCTTTATATACAAATTAAAAAGAAAACAGGAGTTCCATGACTTTCCTACATGGCTTAAATTACCGGAGTCAGTTATACATAATTGTATACTTATGGCAAAGAAATCCTCAATACAAACATTCTGATAAAGTTATTAAAAGTTACAAATTCTTGTCACTAGCCAAAACATAATCATGGTAAAAACCGATGACAGTGTTTTGTATCACGTACGTGTAGAGATACGGCATTTCTCATTTTAGATCTTTTGACCCCATTTTTCGAGTATTATTTTATGGCTTTATAAGGGTCTATCAGCTGTTGCCATACCTGAGGACTTTTTTCAAGACCCCTTAAGATGTTATAGTAACAAGACTAAGCTTATATGGACAAAAAGATGCTCATCAAAACTCATCCAACAGTTGCTAGTTGAAAAGTTAATTATTAGTACGGGAAACAACCTATTGAATTATCTTTACTATAGACATAAAAGCAGAATGATTGGTCAGTTGCTTTCATGTACATGAACATAAATGCTATGTATATAAAAACACAAACTTCACTATCAAAACACACTACTTTTAAAGCAACTTTATCTATTCCGTGACCCCTAATATACCTATTCCCCTTTACATGTCCCCTAACTTCAAATGGATGAGCAAATGGGCACAGTCCCCTAGCTACCAATGTGCACAACTATATACATGTTGAAACATCACCTTTAGAGGCACAGTAATTACAACAGATTATACATGTGTGTCAAGGAAGTAACTTGTTTTACAATAACAAAAACAGACTTATTGTCCAGAAACAGAAGTAAAAAAAATCAACATAAAAACAGCTATTTTCAACACCTGAAGTGTCTCACTAGGTAGAGATACCATTGCAAAAGTTTCATATTCCTCCCCTGCCCCACCTCCCCCGAGATCTTTAATGATGATGGTTCACCATATAACCTTTCTTTTGTATAACTCGTCAAAAATTATTTAAGAAGACTGATCTCAAAACTAGTATTCATAAACCGTGGCCCATTTTCTGTATGATACCTGCCTACTAATAACTTTCTTTCACTAGATTTCACACCCAATTAAACCATATTTTGGTCATCTTTAAGGCACTTTTGGTAAATACAGTCTCTGGAAAGCAACATAGCTAAAAAAAGTTTTACACAAGAACCTTCAAAACACAGAAATCAGTAGGGCAAGAAAACATATCGTCCATGTTTGTTGATCCTACATGTATGCAGCCCATCCAATGTACATCTGACACAGGTTGTTCTCATCTGTAGCTTCTCGTATTAAATGATTAACGTGTCCTTCAACAGAGAGAGCAAGTCCGCTGCGTTTTGTTCCTTTGTTAAGCATTCCCTGTAGCCTTTGCTCTATGTTCTGAACATGTACACGACCCTGAAACACAAATTTTTCGAATTGTATATAATTCATACTTATTTATTCATTCTCAATCATGAAACAAGGTTTTGCAACTTAAATGAATCTCTCTCCAGACTCACTCCAGCTTAAATCAACTTTAAAGAGAAAGAGGAAATGTGGAGATACCTGTCTCTTGCCTAAAAGACGCTACTAAATTGCACGAGTGGGAAAAGAACACAAGTACTATTTTTGTAACATACTGAGATTAAATTCCAGGTGTCCCAAGCTCTGGGATAGGTTCTCTGTTTGTGTGTTATACATTAGTGGAATTGCCTTACGTCTATAAGCCTGTGTGAATTATCTTGCTCAATTATCTAAAGGTAGCTGCACAAAATTGTTATAAGTTTGTGTTTTTTGGTGGTTTCAACAGTATATCAGCCATTTCATCTAGCAGGCAGTTAACCTAACCAGTCCTAGAACACTGACCCCTGTGACAAACAGCCAACCTTCTCACATAGAGAGACATGGTCGGTAGCAGGGCTCAAGCCCATGACTCTTGCTATATGAGAGGTTACAGCTACTTAAACCAACTGACCATGGAGGTAGTTGTTAGAAGTCTGCATATTTAATCTAATATTCTTTACCTGTTCATTGGAAATTTCCCCAGATTCTGTAGGATTATGTCTGTGTCCCCGAGATGGCTTGCTCCATTCAACAAGGGGATCATACACAAATGGCTTTAAGACACTGAAAATAAAACGCAACACATTCTTAATAAAAGCATAAACTTACTAATATAGCAACCATCTGTTTTTAATTTTAGGTAGTCACTTTTGATCATGTTTCCATTATCTGGCATCACTAACACAGGCTGGCGGTAATTTCATCATCAAATGCAAATACTTAAATGGTAAATTAAAATCAGCAAAATTAGTGGTAGTTTCAACAATTTCCCTGCTAATATTTCCATATGAGCTTTTCCATCTTTCAGTACCATTCACTTCTCCATTGGACTTAGTAAACATTTACTAACTAAATAGCAAACAGTGTAGATCATAGTCAGACTGAAATTTGTAGCCTGAAAATGATCTACATTGGTTGCCAAGGCAACATTATTCACCACCATTAGGGCCGTAAGGGTTTTAATAAAACATTAATCAAAGGAACTTAAAATTCTTTCAGCAATGTAAATTTAATTTGAAGTTTCTTAATCAGCAGAAGAGAAAAATCACTTTCATTAATTCAAAAATAAATTCATTCATTCATAAAGAACAGACATTGTCACATGCAAATTTGAGCATCCTGCATCATGAAAATATAAAAAACTATGCTTCAAAGGAGAATAACCATGTTGCTGTGAAAATTTCTTGACCATTGAATTTATGTAACAATTGGAAAACAAGACTGACAATATAAATGTGTGTTAAATGTTTTTAATTATGGTCAAAATATGTGGGGGTTAATTTTAAACCGTGGAACCTGGTTCTGGTAATCTTGTGCAATATACCAGATTCTTTTGGACATCATGCTAAAATCTTTTATTTATACAAGGCAAAATGGTACAAGTGTTAGTAAATTGCTTATTCATACACTTACCTCATCAGTGGTTCTGATTCTTTTCTCATAACTCGTAAAGTCACTTCACATGCTCGCCGAAATATTCCCTCAAGTTTCAGTGGTCCCTGTTGATGCAAGTACAATATTACAGTGTGATATCTACCGAAAATTCAGCAATGAGGAGATAAAAATTTGATTGCCATATGGGGACTGCACTCATGTGAAATAGGAAAAATAATTAAAATCACCATTTAACACAGCTACCACCAACAACCTTAAAAGGTACAAACTCCAGATTTTATGTTTACTATCTAAAGGCTAAACTTTTGCCAAGTCCAAAAATTAATCAAATTCCATCAACAAAATAACTCCCGTTAGAATTAAAATCTTTGCCCTATAGTGTTTTTCTTGTCTGGGGTTTTAACTGGTTTTCAACAGCGTTAAAAAAACTTTCAGTTATGTACAAGTTGGCAGTTATATTTAACCATCATTCCTGAAAAGAACAGGTACTTAACAACCATCTGTGCTTATTTGGCCCACCACTCTTGGACGAGGTATATATGCAGTACGATCCATCCTCCATCAGTAAAAGCTAACTTGAGTAGTCAGCTCGGTAGCAGAGCTCAAACCCATGACCCCTCATCACCAGGAGATTAAGAGATTGCAAATCACATGACTTTAACCACTTTACCATGTAAGTAACTAAGGTGATCAAGTGCTCCGTCTGGAGGTGTTTCAGCAAGAGAACTCAAGTGGTGGCACTTTCTCAAAACGAAACCAGAAAACATGCCCAATGTGAAACAAGCAGCTACTGCCTATATGAACAGGTATTTTGTGCATGTTGGTGATAAACTTGTTCAAATACTTCTTGCCTTAAACTTAAAACAGATGAATATATTATGTTTTACGATGACCATCGGGTATCCTTAGATACACAATGCTATGCATACAAATTTGTACATGTATGTATGTATGTAGTAAGTAATGTAAAGAAAGTAATTTACTTTAACTACAGATTAAGTTCATGTTATTTGATTTGAAATTGACTCACCATGGCATGTACTAGGTTATGTGTCAACCTGAATGGAACCTTTTCTGGCCACTCAAAAGATTCTCCCTGGAAAAAAACAACAGAGGTCAAACTCTTGCAATACATGTACAACTGTTTCAGCAAACCCAAATCACTGGTGTCACATATTCAATACAGTATTGCAGTATTGCAGTAATGCAGTTTAGCATTCGAAGACAGTGAGGAAAGCTTGTTTTCATCCATTCCTTAACCAGTAATGAAATATTTTCAGTTCACCATGAAGCGCTAGTTAAAATGCGTTCATCTTAAAGAATTCATGCGAGACAAATGCATAAGGGGACAAGGGTTAATTTACCTGCCAAATTTGGGCGGAGCTAAGCACAAACAACATTGTGTATCTTGTATTCTTCCTGGTAACTAACTTATACTTTTTCTAAGAATTCTGAAAGTATTCATATTAACAAGCTACACAAATGTGCAATCATATTTACCCTATTAAAGAGGCAGTTGAGATCAACATGTATACAATCTCCAGAGGTTGAGTCAAACAGTATATTTTCTCCATGTCTGTCACCAAGGCCCAGGATGTAACCTACCATAGACATCACAGCCACTGTCTTACAGTAAGCAAGTCTGGCATTGTACCTGAAAGGGAGTCAGTATGTTGTAAATCTTTTGTAAGTAACTGAAATGTTTTCATTGCCTTTCATTGGTTGCATTGGACCCCCTGATATTTTTCTTCTGTCGATTTTCTTTCCAGTCTATATCTTTATGAAAAGGCAAGGCTATTAAAACATGTTATATAACTTATTTGCATGTACACTTGTGGTTTCAATACCTACAGCTGACCTGTGGTTGAGATGAAATAGTAATATGTAATTTTATGAGGGAGTTGAATCCACAAGAACTGTACTGTATTACTATTTTAATGTTGTAATGGTAACCCGAGTGGTCCGAGACATGTCAGGTCTGGTGATAGTATATGACTGAACAGGTTCGAACCCTAGTTTTAGAATAAAAGTTTGTATGCGTGTAGATTGATGCTTTTCATAAGCTATTTAAGTTGCAATAAATCCACCATGCCAATATGCATTTCTCCCAAGTATTTTGTTGATTAAAAGAACTGTTTTTACCAGACAATATGTAACCATGACAACCTTTGCTTTTAATGTCTATAGCTTATTAATGTATATGTAACTTGTAATGTCCTAGATGATTGTTTATGATTATGTTTATTATTCAGTATTTTGTGTAAAAGGTACTTATTACTCATAATTGTTATTATACATCCCGAGTATGTTACAGGAGTATCACAGAATGTACTCGTTTTGTATGGTATTAATATTTATGTAACAATACCAGTACTGAACGTAACTGAAATAAACATATAAAGTGTCTTTTCGTCGAGCAAGTTGTGGCCAGGACCTGGTCAGGTTTGACCGTTAGAGTTATCCCCAAAACCAGATCTGCGACATTTCAAAACTAGTCAGAACATTTAAAATAACAAGAATCTTTAAAGTTTTAAATACAGGTCCAGTTTGGCTAAGAAAACACAAAGTTACCAGGATGTAGGATCTGGAAATGTGCGTAGAAACCATTCCCCAAACACAGGTGGATGTCTTGGTAACAGCTTGTTCTTGTAGATATTCAATTTCGTCCTAAAATAACAACATGTATGAAATGAAAGTGCAACAAAACAAGTATCGTTGAAGTGTGAAGAAAAATGCTGATATTCGTTCAAAAGACCAATTTCGTTTCATTTAGCACATCTTGGAGTAGAAAAATGGTCTACTCAATAAAATTAAACTTATCGCAAAAAATTATTGGTCAACTAAAAGAAGGTCACAACTAATAACAAGGTCTCTTGATAATATTTTGGAGTAGTTCTAGATTAGATGAAATGCTTGTTGTTGTCAATGTCTTAAAGCCATATTGGTTGATGGAAAATTGCAATGTATTTATAAAGTTTAATGCTAATGTTCTTGATGGCAAGTAAGCCTCTTAAAATTCACCTGTATCTAACCTCAAGTATAATCAAATTTTGGGACAACAAGAATACAGTACTTGTTAGTTTTGACCACATTTATATATGATTGGCTAACTTACTCTTTTGGTGCTTGGACTGTGGGCATCATAGCTTTCAGTTCTGTACCACTTGTGTAAATTCCTTTCTCTTTAAACAATTTGATCAGAATATGTCGAAGACCGCTTGTGTTGTTCACCCATTCGATCAAACCGCACTCTTCATTCAACGGAATAACAGTCTGAAATGTTTAGAGATATATTTATCACATTTCATTTGATGTTTAGTATCTGAGAAATCTTGAAGCTCATAGAGTAACTCTCAATACCACTCTTCAGTGATAACCAAGTACTGATACCTATCACCCATAATCCCTTGCACCCATGTGACAATTAAAATAAAAAAGATTTCGTCCGATTTCAGATATTTGGCAGTGACAGACAGTCTTGCACACCTGTCCGTGGACTTCAATAAAAAGAAGAGCAAACACAGTACTTAATTAATTGATCAATTGGAGAGTGCTGCTTCATTCTTTTCTATGTATTTATATCTATTACTATGCATTCATATTTATTAAACAAGATTCTTCGATTCAAATTTAATATGGATGACTGGTGGAATCTTGCCATACAGGAGAACTCTATGTTTTGTGTAAGAAAACACAAGAGTTGCCAATACATTTGATTAAGAAAAAGGCTTAAAACACTAGGAAAGCTTTGAAAACAATTAAGAAATAATTAACAATGAGTTACTTCTCTTCTTTGTAGGATAAGAAATTCTAAAAAGATATTTAATAAATTTAGTGGGTTTTCAGGTTTTGCTAATGATCATAGTAAAACGATTTTATATCCCAAATACATGTATCATAATTAATTATATACCCGCAACAAAATGTCCAAACAAAAAGTCCTGTCTTTCAGAAACATTCATCACAGTGAATCACATGTATGTTTTACCTTTCTTACATCTTTTAACAAAATTTGCACTTACATATGTCCTGATATACAGGTAGCTCTTCCTGGATTCTGGGTCTTTCCTCAGAAACTTGTTGACAATTCCGTTAAACTCCATCAGTCTACAGTCCTTTCTCAAATCATCCTGTACGAAAAGTGAGATCTCATAATGTTAAAGGTGCAGACTATTTTATCAAAACGAAAAGTGAGATCTCATGATATAAAAGGGGCATACTCTAATACCAGGCCAGCAGACTATTTTATCAAAATGAAAAGTGGGATCTCATGATATGAAAGGGGCATACTTTAATATCAGGCCAGCAGACTATTTTATCAAAATGAAAAGTGAGATCTCATGATATGAAAGGGGCATACTTTAATACCAGGCCAACAGACTATTTTATCAAAATGAAAAGTGAGATCTCATAATATAAAAGGGGCATACACTAATACCAGCAGACTATTTTATCAAAATATTTAAAATGGGACTAAAACTGAAAGATTGATAGATGTTGTATATGCTCTTTAGCAATGTTGACATATACCTTTCTTTCCCTTCATATTAACATGTACAGTAAGTTGCCATACACAACAATGTTTAGTCTGAAACACTTTCTTGCTTTCTGCACAGTCTTTGGAAAAAATACCACCCTGTATTTGTAACATCTACTTACGATTTAAACAGCAAAGTTAGAAATGCTTTTTTGTACAGTTAACAGTCACTTCTGTTGGTGAGACATCTTTCTCAGTAATTTTAAGTTCTAAATATAACTGTAACATCTGAATTGATAGTAAGACTTTGAAACACAGTTAAACATGTAAACTACCTTTGGTTTACACATCATCACATAGAGGTTTCCATCGCTACCTTTCATGGTGATCTTCTTCGGCTTTTGTAAAGATGGCAAAATTTCAATCTGAAACAATTTTATATTCATTTTCCAGTTAAAATCAAGCCATGCGATAACTAAATAAATTCTTATATATGTCTTAATTCTTCAATACTCTATGCTATATTATCTAATGTCTGACACAGAAAAAGGTTCTATTGAATTGATCTTGATTATTGTTCATACATGTATCCAAGACAACCAATTACACAACTGGATCATCTTGGTGATTAAATACAAAAATTTTTTGTAACATAATGTGTGCTGCAATAAAGCACCCTCTGAGGTGTAAATATTGCAGGAAATCAATTTGTTTTATCTGTGTACTCTTATGCTCACTATGTCGTTCTCCCACCCCCTTTTTGTACAACACCAGTTATGTTTAATTGCCAACTAAAAGCATGACATAGAAATATCACAATTACCGTATCATCAAATCCCCGAATATAGACAAGATTTCCCGGGAAAGGATTATGGTCAGCAGAGTTGTCTCCCTTGTTTGGTAATGCTACAGTCATGGATGACTGAAGTGGCAGCAGCACACGTGTAAAACTGAAATGTGTGAATATGTCAAATGTACTCGAATTGAAATAAACACATATTCTGCAGTGATTCCTTATATTCCACCTGTCAAAGGAGTTAAATATTTTCACGTATGATGTTAAGCACATTCATTGGTTACATAAACTTTCAAGTTAAATGAAGTTTGTGGTGCTGGAAATATCAGTCTCATTTTGGTATAGGTATAAATAAACTGCCTATTGTTTATTTTTAACATTCTGTTTATTTATGAATAATATCACACTTTTACTGGACTATATAGAGAATAATTGTTGGTTTCTGTGTAAAATCACATTATAATTTCTCCGGGTGGGCACCAAGAGTTATATTTTCATGAGTGGAGCAGCCTCGGGTGAAAATAACTATTTTGGTGTTCACAAGTGAAATAATTGTGATATAACAAATTGATACCAACAATTTTTCTGTTTTATATCTCAAACTCTACGTTTCTTGAGTTTATTTCAATAACATGTTGAAAATTGTGGGAAACATCATCAGAAAGCGTCGCAAACATGATGTCATTTTAACAACGTCATCATCATATGGTTACGGGCATTAATAACGCTTGGTACACCTTTTACGTAAATCCAGGTAGCAGATTCAGATTTTGATAATTTTCACTGAGTGGACAGTGAATTTATTCGGATATAATTCACCTTTATATTTTTATAAACCACAGATAAACATAAACATAAAATAAACAGTGTTTATATAATTATGAGAATTCTCATTTATATCTATTCATTATGACAACTCAAAAAATTTCTTTGAATATATTAATTTCTCTGTTATCCGAGAAACATTGATTGTTTAAATAAAAGAACAGTAAACTACTTGAGAGTACAGTGAAAATATTTATTACCCATCATCTTCCAGAAGACGTTTGAGAGGACGGAAGTTTTTGTCGATACTTGCTGTTGATGGTCCAGGCAGATCTTTCTCGCACAATTCAAGCAGTCTGTCCGTCAACTTTAGGTAATCCTATGAAACAGGAAATTCAACAAATTCTTGCATAACTTGGTGACAAATTTGTGAATCATTTACTAAAATACTGGTCAACCGTTGTCAATTTTTAAGACATTGTCACAGTGCAAACCTACTACTCTTAAGTTCTCATTTGACTTATACAAGTTATCATGGATTACGTTTACTCTGTGTTTTTTTTGTCTATTCAAGAATAATTGTTTTGTAGCTTAGAAGATGAAAGAACATTTTAGAGAGAAAAGAAAGAGAAGAACATGGGAAATACCTGAATGACTCTGGTGAGACTTTTCTCCATCTCTCTGAAAACAATGAAACAATGTACAATGTCGGTAACAATACACCAAGGCTGCAGTACAACTTCCTTTCTTTTTTAACATAGTGAAAATACAGACAGTAGTACAAATACACAAAGTGTTTTTTTTTCTTTCTGGGCATAGTTAAAATGAAAACAGTAATTATTACAATATATTCTGGATGCAGTTTGAGGTTTACTAGCACTATCATCTCAATTGATTGTACCATCTAAAGTCCTAATATGCAAGGAATGGAATAAACAAGCGTTTCAATAAAAAGTATTTCAGACATTTATAAGTTGTTTATTTATCTAAAATAACACATGTATCATGAGAAGGCCCTGTGCAAGACTTCCCCTTTATAAAATTGCCAACTTTTTCAGATGCACACAAGAATTGGCAGAAAACAAAGTTAACCATAAACAATAACAAACCTGGCAGTAGCAAATATTTCATGACATCTTTTTGCTCT
>JAUMHA010387681.1:0-12022 GCA_032359765.1 Saxidomus gigantea
TGTCCTATTCAACAGTCACGAGATGGTTTAAGCGCTTTAAAAGTGGGATTGAGTCAGTTGAAAGTGCCCCAAGGCAATGAAGGCCACTAAGTGCAATTGTCCCTCAAATAATCGAAGAAGTACAAACTATTCTAAAAAAGGATGCACGTTTGACTACGCGTCGGATAGCTAAGGCTATTGGCATTTCGACAGGATCAGATTTTACGATCCTGAAGCCCGATTTGAAAGTACGGCGTATTGCTGCCAGATGGATACCCCATTTGCTTACCGAGGACCAAAAACAACAGCGTGTTTCGATTGCCCGAAAATTGTTGAAACTGTACCCTACATTCAATCAGCGATCATTTTCTAATCTTGTGACTGGTGACGAGACATGGGTGCATTATTTCCAGCCAACCAGAAAGTGCAGTCACAAAATATGGGCCACCGAACATGCAAGGAGACCTTCCGTAACTAAAAGAATTATAAGTGTTAAGAAGGTCATGTACGCCGCTGTCTTCAATAGTCGCGGAGAAACTGTTCAGGTGGCGATTCCGCGATGTAGGACAGTTACTGGTAAAGTGTATCGTGACATCGTACTGAAAAAGCTTGAGAAAAAGTTGAAAAAGAGACGCCCAATGCTTGGTTTATCAGGTATGACCTTACTGCATGACAATGATCCGGCTCACAAGTCCTCTTTAGTGACACAGTTTTTGAAGCACATGGGCATGTCTGTTCTACCACACCCTCCCTACTCGCCCGACCATGCCCCTTGTGACTTCTTTTTATTTCCAAAACTCAAAAAATTCCTCGAGGGTCGCAGATATCACAACAGAAATGCCATTTTTGTGCATACTTTGTTTCTTTCATAGATCTTCAGCACCATTAGCTGGCCGAAACAAACAATCACTCCATTTTCTAAAGTAGCTTGCATGTCTCATTATACAAAGCTTTGTTAGTATTGGATACATGCATAGTGTGTGCCTAATTTTCGCCTCAGGGGTCATAACTTGAACAATATTTGTAAAGGACTACTAGGATATGCTTTATAACTTCTCCGATCACATTCTTTGGAAATATACATAATAACTCTACATTTGCTATGATAATCATATTTTTTAGCATTTTGGTGCCTTACTGTTTCTCCATGGTTATTCTATTGCACTACCAAAGTAATCTATGAAACACTCACACCACTGAATCAAATCTATCAAAATTCTCAGTATCTCTCATGTACGTTTATTGAGGCCTTCATACACTTTCTTCACTTGCATCTACCTTACTCAAGGGAACTTACAAGAATACTCACACACACACACACACACACACACACACACACACACACACACAAAGCAAAATTTTTTTGGGTTATGCCCCATGTATCTCATAGTTAGGTGAATGGTCTTATTTACAATGCCTATATTTTACTTTAGTATGTAGTAATTAAAATGGGTTCTCATTAATAATTCACGTTGACAACATATGTATTTAAACTTTAAAATGTTTAGAGATAGCAAAACAACTATTGAGACATATTTTCTGAACTTTGATGAATCTGGCCGTAGGGTCCGTAAACAAAGCAATAAAACCCGTAACCTTCAAGTTTGTGGAAAAGTTATTAAATATTCTATGAATATGTCAAAAGTTTTTAATTAACGGTCGAAGACGTATGCATCTGGTATAGTATTGTTTGTAATCAGTTAATAGTTTAATACTATTTATTTATTCATTATACGGAGTTTGTTCAAACATAATATATAGTTTTTAATTACAATAATAATGTTGGCTGCTCCCTATTCGATTATGCAACCCCAAATTAACAAAATTAAAATATATTCAATACTGGCACTGTGCTTCCGCACAGCGCCAATTTATTATCAGAATAACTCGAGTTGTACAATAGTAGTATTTCGCTATTGTGCGGCATCTAAAAGTAATAAGAAATGACTTTTTGTACGTAAACAAAATACGTGTAAAATAAAACAATACTAGCGGGAACATTTTCTAATCTACATCATTGGCCAATATTCATATATATGTTCGTCCGTTTATTCTTTTGTATGTACGTTTGGCTGATGGTCAAATGTCCTGTTACAGTATGTTCAGCTTAAATCTTCATTTCATATAAGAATGAACTATTCATTCAGCATTGCCTTTTTTCACGGGATCCATTCCTATCAACATTGATCAAATAGAAAAGAATGTGCATGCACGCTCCAAGAATGGTGTGAATGCTAAACACGTTTTTGGTTCTCAGGAAAGCTTATAGGGCCATTATGGCTCTCTTGTTATGTTCATACATGCTAATCATGCGGCATAACCAATTGGATGTTTTTAAGCAGTCAACTTGTTTTATGAAAGATACCATGATTGTATATATTGCCTCAGTAAATTGTATAGTAGACAACAAATTAATTTTAACTTGCCTCTCTATTTCTAATTTTGAAAAGCTTTGCTTTCTAACTGAACTAATACGAGTTCAGTATCTTGAAAGAGGACAGTCACAGGTTGCTTCTGACCATATCTGATAAAACCTGACATCATTTGCAATAAAAGATAAAAAAGTGGTAATAAATTGCCTGTAATTTGAGTACTTACCTAAGATATAGACAGTGATACATCTTAATACATTGCCTCCTGTAACTGTATGTTTGTAGGTACCTCCATCTAATGCCTGTAGATTGTCTAGTCTAAATGACAGGTCTCCTGTAGCAACATCACCAGTAAAAGTGCAACCATTGCAGGATGGGTTAGTAGTAGCAAGGATACCATTCCGATACAGCATGCTCACGAATGTGCTTCCACTAGGTGACACTATATCGTTGGCAACTATTAGTTCTGGCGTTTGTGAGTATGTGGTCGTAGCTTGAAATTGCAGTGTAACATCATCTCCATTTCTTTTATACTGGGCAGTGCTTGTAGTACAACTTGTAGCTGAAAAACATAAAGGCACAAGGACACGCTAATGTTTATATTTTTATAGTGCAGTTTTTTAAAATATATCTGTAAACTGAAAAAGGGGCAATGGTATATATCTTAAAATTAATGCAAAGCTAGCGATGTTCTTTTATTCAGCATTAAAAAGGCAGCTTTAAGTCGAACCTTCCAAATGTAGAATATATTTTAAAAGCAACTGTACACAAGTGGTCTGGAAGCATGTAGGAAAAATTTAACTACCACACCAGACAGACTCCTTTCTCCTGATATTTACACGATAACTATGTTTGAAAACATATTTCACATTTGTTGAGTAAATAATTCCCAGAAAATAAAGCAAATAGACTGTCGAAAAGAATAAGAATCAATCACATTCACTGCTTTTGGACGAGAACTAATTTTGAAACGAAACAATTCTGAAAATCTCGTAGTCAAGCTGGATATGTGGATATTAAACACTTGAATTACTATTTTGATCATATTAATACATTAATCTGAAAAATAATGATATCTCCAAAGACAGAAATCGAGCAATACAACTCATACTAATTTAAAATTTGAAGACAAAAGCTGAAAGTGATCAATGCCGGTTACCCGCTTAAGTGAGGAGAAATTACTTTCTTTTTCTATCAGTTAATTTGTTTTAGCAACTAAAACACGACTGTTTCGAACTTCATATTAAACCAGATGAATTCATTGTATCACAGTTTCGTTGTATTCGGGTTTTCTTTTGTAATTACGTTACGCTATGTAGCTTAAAAAGGCATACCCTGTAACTTGATGTATAAATGTATTTTGAAATAACTTTATAATTATATGCAATACTTTAAAAAAATCGTCCCAAACCTAAACTATTCAGCTCAAAAAGCAGTATTAACGTATATATATAACGAAATAAGACGTGCTGTACCGGATCTAAACATTCAGTTTATAGTTGGTTTTAATTTTCGGATGGATGAGGTTTAAATTGGTACCTTAAATAAATGTATATACTTAACACAAAGACTTAAAAATTCAGTTTATCTGAAAGTGAGTGTCTAAATTATTTTTGGCACAAATATTCACCTTATATATACCAGGAAAATAAAATGGAAAACAATATTTTGGGTTAGGTTGTGTTTTCCGATCTAATGGGTATAACTTACATTATAATCTTTCAAACCAGAGGTCCGAATTGAATTTAATTCAATAAAAATAAAACAACAAAACTGAAACAAAATGTACTCCTGCTAAAATGAAGTGTAAAGCGGCCCGGGTTTTTTCTTATATATTCCCAAAAGTCCGTTCGGCGTGGGATATCAAATCTTTGAGACTAATGTCCAAGGTTTTTACCTAACACTTCAATACAGGTAATTTCAATTAACATTATTAGAAACTTAATGAAACAGTGAAAGAGGTTTTGCCATGCAATACAAAGTCCCCTACTGATTTGGAGCAATATATTTAAAAAGGTGTACATATTTAGGGTATATCATAGGTTATTGAAATTGTATGGTGAACGAGCTTGCGAGTTGTTCCCGCCAAATCAAGTAGTTCCAAGTAATATACAAGACGAAACAGTAATGCAGACATACAAGACGCCGCCAAAGATGTTTTTTCCAAATTAATAGCTCTCCGTAAATGGACTGGATAGTTTTTCACTATACTTACTTGAAATGAGCGAATGTTTTACTGGAGTTGCATAGACGGATTCGTTCATGATCATTTGAAATATAAGACAAACAGCATATTAACTATTAACTCTTTGTATCACAGAGAAGCAGTTTTACATTGTAACAATATTTATTCATAAAATCTAACTTTACAGCGCATTAACATAACTTTAAAAGTTATTTCAAGTTATATAAACAATCAATTAACAAAAATGTTTTAAAAAATCCGCTGAGCTGCGCTTTCCGTTATAGGACCGCAATAAGACCGTAATGTCAGCCGCATTTTAAACATGTCCGACGCAACCGATATATTAATAGAATGAGTAATAAAATGTAAAATTATAGTTAGTTCATTTTCCGGCAGAATGGAATTTCTGTTAACGAAATTGATATTTCTCTTTATTTATAAAAACGGTGAATGATATTCTTTATCAATATAACTTATATAAATTAGATGAATTATACAAAATATAACACCTGGGGTTATTTTTATTGAATGTATACAGTTGTAAGCACTAATTTACATTTGACTCTTTGAAAAATCTATTCAGTGTGATTTTCATCTTGTTATTTAATTTTTCTTATTTTATTGTATGCATCAATGTGTTTAGTTTGCGGACATGATATTGATTTACGTATCTTTTCTTGAAGTGTGTGTACAAAGCTAAGTCCATGCCCCGGAGGCCTCGAATGTAGAATAATTACGTG
This sequence comes from Saxidomus gigantea, assembly GCA_032359765.1. NCBI lineage: Eukaryota > Metazoa > Mollusca > Bivalvia > Venerida > Veneridae > Saxidomus > Saxidomus gigantea. The sequence goes on from JAUMHA010387681.1 coordinate 5,277, forward strand.
TTTAATTTTGATTTTTGACGAAGCTATTCATAGACCCGCGTCCATGGATCAAATTTATTTTGCATTCCAAATAGTCGACGCCGCCTGAAGGCGGCGCCGAATCACTATACAAGTTCAATAACCTTTTTATTATATACTTTCATATTGAGTATGAACAAATATACAAATAGCGAACTATTTTACCATGGACATTTACTTTATTGCGTATTAATAGACTCGATTCAATATTGTTGTTTATACGTGACGTCATTTGTTAGGAAAAATCGGACGTCACTTATATGATAAAACCTCTTGTGTTATGAGTATGAGTAACAACAACTGTGTTAAGCTGTATTGATTGGTCCATATATATGGATGATACAAACCAATAATAATCGTTGTCGTGAGGAAAGAACGTTATTACGTTATGATATAGCAGAAAAGCTTTCAAGGGTGGCTCCATTAGGGTAGAGCACTATTTTCCTTAGTGGATAGAGTGCATGGTTGTTTTTCTTTTTCTTTTAATATCAAACTTTTTGCTTTTGGTAGGGATGACATAATATTTTAATATACTAATACAAGTAGTTCATGTAATGCAAATTAGAAATCATCAATTGTAACAAACAGGAAATAACTGGCTAAACGTTCCCCTGTACGAAGTAAACAAGATGAAATCAGAAAGATAAAATGGAGACGACTAACAGTCCAACCTACGATCAAAGACCACTGACTACAAAGAGTAAAAACTTGTTTATATGTGGTCTTTCTATTACAGGTGTTTCCACTATTGCTAAAAAGTGCATGGATCTTACCTTGCTGGTCTGGATAAGTATGGTGTTTTATTCGCTTTGACTGTATATTTATCAAAGAGAAAAACACAAAGGCGACCGTAATGGGAAATATGTATGCGTTGGCCATCTAACAGTTTGGTCATTGACTGCCTGAACATACGTTGTTCCTTTATCTTTTTCTGCACTGTTTTTACATAATTTTAAGAAACAATATGTTCATGTATATAAAATCATGTAAAATGAGGGACAGTACAGTGTTTAAAGTATATGCTAAGTTAAGTCTTCTGTATTTTCATAAACATCATTAAATTTTAAGGACGTATACTTTTCACTGAAATCATCTAACACGTGTAGAATTCAAAAGCAGTTTAGTAATTTAAATTGTTCTAATGTTTGTTATTGGACTTTGAGCACATAGCTCTGAGTACACCCGTCTATTTCTTCTGGGAAATGCGTAGTTGATGTCCGTTGGAGAAGAGGTGAGACAGGAAGTCCGACCCTAACAATTGTCGTAGTGACTAAACTACTAAACAATATATGTGATCAGTTCATCTTTTCGAAAACATTTACTTAATAAATTCTTCGCGGAGATCGCCTACATCCCTAAATGCTACCTTAGAGAAATGCATTAATACATAATTTACCTCTTCAATTGTGTTTTATTTCCTCCAACACACATATTTCTCATATGAGTGGTGTTTGGTACAGTTGTATAACACCTTGAGTGAGGCTCAAAGAACCAGTTTCGCTCCTCGGAAAAACAGCCCTTACCCGTTCCTTACGTTTCGGAATATAAATAGTTAATCAACGAAGGAATGGCGGTGACCGTCGTCCGATTAAGGGTATTATATTGTTTGCATAACCATTGAGAAGTGCGCTCGTAACAGGTCATTATCCGACTTCTTTGTGTCCGGTACGCCCCGACAACCACGTTATTTGATGCGTCCTAACATACTTGATTTGGTTTTCACGAATTTAATATCATGAACATACGACTCCAAATTCATAGATCAACAAAATAATTCAGGACCATTTTCTCGCGACATAAACACCACGCGCATATAAAGTGATTTACAGTAAAGCTACGTTTAAAAAAATGTCCTTCCAAGATTGCATTCATAGGAATAGGAAACTATACATTAATTTGATGAATTATGTTTACAGATCCCTGTCTCCTTGACCTTTGAAGTAGTAACATAAAGTCACAAAATGATATTGACTCTTATGCTTCATCCATAAACAAAGTGCGGAAAAGCTTTTTTTACAACGGTTTAGGCCTGTATTCCATGCCTCCGCGTCCGTGTCTGCGTTTCAGGTCCGCAAACAACGAACAAGTTAAAAACTGTTGTGTATATTCCTTGTCTCTGCGAGCAATCGGCATCCGCTGTCTGCAATCCATATTCACGTGGAATCGCAAAGAGAGGGATATTTCGCGGACACGGAAGCATACGTGGACAGGACTTCAGTTGTCAAACTCTAAAACTGACAAAATCTTAAAAATAGTTCAGGAACACCCAAGTGTTGCTTGTTGCACAGTTTTTCTGAGATTTAACCAAGTGACCTAAATTTTGGCTTGAGACAACCTATATTAGAAAACAGTATAGATTTTATCAAGACAATAATTCTGACAAAGTTTAATGAAGATCCAGTCAACAAAATGCAATCTGTATTACAAGTATGGGATTTTACTGGCATTTGACCTGTTGACCTAGTTTCTGACCCGCAATGAACTACATTTAATCTCAATCTAAATTCATTAACATACTCATTCTGACAAAGTTTCGCGAAGACCAAACGACAATGCAGATCATATTGCATACATGACAAGGTTTTTTTACGATTTGATCTGTTGACCTAGTTTATTAATCGAGATGATCCATTTTCGACCTTGATGTCATTAAGTAATTTATTCTTCCACAGTTTCACGAAATTCCAAAGAAATATGCAGCCTGTATTGCATAGAAAAGGTTTTGATATGACGACCTGTTCACCTAGTTTTTTAAGCCGAGATTGCCCATATTCTAACCAAAAAAAATAATCAAGACACTGATTTTAAAAGATCTAATGAAAAGTGCAGTCACTATTGCGTAAATAATGTTTTCGTATGATTTGACTTAGTGACCTAGTTTTAACGTCTAGATGACCAAAAATCAAAATCAAAGCACTTATTCGTACAAAGTTTCATAAATATCCTACGGAAAATAAAGCCTCCATTTCATAAACACGATTTTCTTTCGATCTGACCTGGTGGCCTAGTTTTGATCCGAGATGATCCATATTCGAATTCGCCCTAGATTTCATCAAGGCAGATATTTTGACCGAGTGTTACGAAGATCTAGTGAAAAGTGTAGCCGCTATTGTAATCATGATGTTAAGGGGGTCACTGGTGAGGTTTTGGATTTTTGCACTTCCGGAAATTTACATTTGTTATATTTCAAAAATGATGATTTAACTGGGGGAAAAAATTACAGTAGTAAACTATGGTACAATAGGAATATTTTAGTGCAAACAAAATAGAACAGTTTTGAGAAAAAATAGTTTGACCTCACATTTTGTGACTAAATTGACAAATTTTGCCATATGCCAAAATGGGTGTAGGGGTACAAAAATAGTCATTTCTCAAAAACCGTTTAAGATATTTACTTAATTCCAACCTTATTACAAGAAGAATTGTTATGATATAAAAATAGATTGATAACTAAAATTTAGTTCCTTTTACAGTTCTTTGTTTCAGACCTATGCCGTCATATCTCAAAGCTCGTCGAAATCAAACAAACAATCGAAAAAAAACACAGTTTTTGTCAGTTTTTATTGAATTTCTTTCTTATATGAACATTGACCCCCATTTTTTATTTTTGCATTCTAGAACAAAGGTTTTAGTCAAACTGTAAGCAAAATATCTGAAAGATCTTGTTATTCCTTCATCATGAAAATATTCATTTATCAAAACTTGAAAAAATGAATTTTAGTAAAGTGGGTGGGGTAATAATAAGGAGCGTAAAAATAGAAATACCACTATCTCTAATTGTTCATCCTAAAGTTAAAAAGTTAAGTCATTGACACATCATTATTTTTCCAGAAATTAACTAGCAATATTTTAGTCTCCATATTAAACAGGATCAATAAAATTTCTTATTTTGAATTCAGCAGTGACCTCCCCCCCCCCCCTCCCCCGCTCCCTTAAGTGACAGACAGACAGGCAGATGATGGAAAATGGACATAAAGCGACCATAATAGCTCAAGTTTAGCACGAAGCTCAGGTTAACTAAAATACTGCACTATACGATTTCTAGTGGTCGAGTTGTGGCGCCAAAATTTAATGAATACTTAGTTACACGAGCAACAAAGAATGAGTCTTTGTTATTCTTCTTATTGTTTGTAGCTGCTCAAAAGAAAATTCGATGACAGGGTTGAAGATTAAGCATGTATTTACAATTAAACACTGTTGCACGACTAGCTACCCTGCATGGAAACGTAAACTATATTTACGTTTTACGTACAAAAGATACCTAAGAACATGAAAACTCTTACCTCTTGAAATAAAAGTTAGTCCATAAAGCAGCGGTATGTACATGTATTTCCATTCAGCGAATATTTCTGTACATATCATTTTATCTTCAGTTTTTTTTTAAACCTCGACGATATCGATCAGGAAGTGATTATAACACATACAGAAGGAAGTACGTAGTTACATGTAATACAGGTCACGAAATAGAGTATACACAAGTTTGTATATGCACATTACTTAAACATCCAGTCAACAAAACTGTTATCAATGTAAATACATATTAATAAAATATAAAGCCAGCTAGAGAAATTGTTTAATATAAAATCAGCAATCATGTACGCAATCTTATCACGGGAGAATGCCTATTTCAAATGATTTAAACATAATACTTTTTAATTAACAAAGAACAGTTGCATGTCGCATCTTGACATAAGCATTAACGATTTGAAAAAAAGTAACTATTAAGGCAATCAATTACCGTAAATTGCACTTTTTTTTAAATTGTCAGTCATTTTAGTATTTCATTTACAAGAGGTGATCAATAACATTCTTACCGGATTCTAACTAGTGCATGATATTTAATCGACGAATTTGACTTGGTGAATATCCGTTAATAAAAAAAAGAAATTATCTGCAGTATGTTTAAGTGTCATTGAGACTGGAAATAATTTAAAAGTAAGCTTTTTATACCCACACAATGTATGCCAGGCATGGTCTGTCAGCAGCAATACTTGCATGAACTCTTCGCTAACGATATACATGTATTAAAATGCCATAAATATGATTGACTATATAGACAATCTGCTGTTTAAAACTTCAGACACAGCTAGATTTGCAAATAAGCGTATTGTTTGCGATCGCGCACCTGAAACGAGCTTACTCACAAAGTTTCGTTGTCAATTGATTCTAGCACTAGTTAGTGAGAATAATACGTGTACTTTTTTGTAGCTATACTATACTCCTGTAATTGTATTGTTTATAGAGTCATCTTATAAGTGATAGGCACTTGTGGCTCATATCATTTGCTGGATATTTGTCAATATAATATGTTTAAATTAATCTAGACCATAGCCGACAAGTCGATGTACATGGATTTTCCTCTTGAAAAATGATTGCAATGTTGTTTCAATCATGTTAACACTGCAATAATAAAAAAGGCGAGTTTCATAACATGGTCAAACTCGTCGTCCTAGAAGAAATATGATTTGACAATGTTTGAAATTTATTATGACATTAAAACCGTTTTATCATTTTCACAACTTCATCTTTATTGGACCTGTTTTGATGATGATTAATCAATGTGAGAATAGTGTCATAATTTAAAATCGTGATCGAAACCATGGAAAAAAAACAAATGTATTATGGTATGCATGCAAAAATCATTATCGTCGACAGAAATGACTAAAACTGAATATGTACCAAAACATCGGAACTATGGATATTTTAACGTAGTAATAAGAAATGGTTCGGTTTAGGAACAGGAGTTCCCAGATTCAAATCCCACTCAGCGAAACCAAGTTTCTTTGTGAAAAGACGCATGTGCCTCTGTCCACATTGGTGATAATGTGTAGCGGCGATGAAACCTCGATGCAATCTTGCTAGTGTGAAAAACAGGAGGATCGTTGGAAAGGATATATGCTCCCTGTAAGAATGGAAGAAATTTCATTACGTGAAATAATTTATAGAAGAGGCAATTTTATTAAGGGAAATCAGTCAGAGTAACCTGGAAGGAACAGGTATAGTTGTTCAATGGTGGACTTGCTTGATTCTTTTTTCTATATTATTAAAGAATACGTAATTCATAACCATGCAGGTGTAACATTAAAATTTTGACCCCGTTGAAAATTGACCCCATGGGTCATTTTCATTTTTTCAACGGATTAATGATCAATTTTCAACGTTAAAAATTGACCCTTCCCGTTAATTAATGACCCACCCACACATAAAAAATTGACCCTCGTTGAAAACTGATCAACTATAGGCAGTTCATATTTCAACGTTGAAAACTGATCCCAATAATCTTACGCATTATGCCTATTACCATACAGATGAGAGATTAATATTTCTGTATTCTTTTCAGATTTTTAAGTGATAAACATTTAGTTATACATTGAGGCGCGCCACGAGCTAATAACACTTCTGCCAATTCATTGACAATAACTCTGATACTGGTCAGAAATAGAAGTTAAAACCCAGTTACCCTTCTTTGGATGCTTATTAACGAACTGATCAACTACAGTCGGGTTATATTTCAATCTCTCATCAATTTGGGGTCGTTGCTTCGAGTGACAATACTGACCTGGTTGTTTATTACACATAATTATAACTTGTGTATCAGAAGAAAAAGTATTTGTTTTCGTTTTTAACGATAGAAATTGCCTAGTGTAAGATACAGAACAGAACAGAACAGAAATTTTATTTGATTTAAGCATACAAGCTCATCATCATAACATACATACGACAGTCAC
>JAUMHA010387692.1:0-12022 GCA_032359765.1 Saxidomus gigantea
AAATTTTCCAATATTGATATTAAAATATTGTTTGTTCAAATAAGTAAGAAAGCTAGTTTACAAGTATTTTGTCCGAAGGCCCATTTTCCCGTGTCGCTGGTCATTTCATTGTTAGATGTTTAATGGAACAAAGGTACGATAATATCGAATATGTCATGAATATAATATATCACACCCGGTCGTTGCTTCTCCAAATATGTCATCAAGTACTTTGACATTTCGTGAGTTTGGCATTTGATCAACCATTCGGTACTATGTGGCAATTGTGACCGAGCCATGCAGTAATTGATAATGTTTTAAGTATTGGACAACAACTTAATGTAGTCCACTGAACGCACTTTCCAAAATGCTATAAATAAATGTAATTAACTACTGCAGTTCCATTCTTGTTATCTTGATAAAGCACAATAGTGGTTTTTCAACATACAAAGGACATTGAAATGGTTGAAATCAATTGAGTGATATTTGAAATCAAAGGGAATATGGTGCTTGACCTTGCATATGCTGGTATCAACTACGTTAGTTATCAAAATATGTACGGCGATTAAAGTTAACATAACCCAAATTATTATCAGTTATTATAGATCATTGAATGCCTTGAAAAGATAAACATGCAGCAACAACCGGATGGTTTTACTGCGTAAAGTAAAAATGACATAATTCCACTGTTATAAATTAAAACGACAATGTGTTATTATTTATATCAAAAGCGATACAGCACTACTGCTAACATTAATAACGATAGTGCGCTACTCGATGACACGGTACTTGCGGTCATAAAACATCTAAAATTATTACAGAGTAACTGCTTGGAATAATAACTACAATCGTTTGATTATCCACAACAAATATACTGAACCTTACCTCTTTGTTCTATCTCTAGCCCCTGTGACATTGACCTTTGAAAAAAGCTCGGGGTACGATAACAGACGTATACAAACTGAAATGGAAGGAGAACTGTTTTGGTTCAAATTTATTTCAAAATGTAAAATCAAAGAAAAATCAACTTTAAAAAAAGGTGCGTGTCAGATGTATGTATTCACTTTGAATCAACTAGTCTCATCCAGTTCTCTCTTTACTTATTCCTTGTGACGCATTTATGCTACTTCATCTAACTAATGTTATGTTTCTTTGCCTGAGATTCTACAACCGACTAACGTTTTCAATATTTGTTCTCAAGCCATCATGAACTAGAATATGATTATGCCACAATGTAAAACAACACTTAAAAGATTTTTTCCAGATTTAAGGAACGTTTAAAGGGAATATTTGAAAGTGAAAGTTATACATTTTGACCAGCCCTTCTTTTGCTTTTGGTATTGGTATAACTAAGTCGTCCCTGTAATACCTGTGCAATTATATTCCTATAAAGACCTGAATGCACTTGTCCTTGTCATTTATTTCTTCTGGGGCTATCATTTTGTTTTGTATTAAATTGTTATGATGACCTGATGATATGCTGTCTAATAATACATATGAGGAATATTTTAAGTGCTTCTTTTATTAATCTGCATTCCAATTATGTCATCTGTCTTTCAAATCGTTTAATTTGATAAATGTTTTCAAAAACATATCTTAAAACGTGGAAAGAAAACAGTTAAATAAGGTGTGCAAGCAAACACAAATAATTATTTCTAAGTTTAATATCGTTATTATTTACCTTGCATTTCATCATTGGTGGTCATTATTGACGTAAAGACAAGAAACAAATGAAAGCATTATCATTATCTTACACTAAAACACTTTCTCAATTTTATAAATTTTATTTTTGAAAGACAGACATAGAAAGAATGCATCGATTTATCGCTTTGAAATCTCAGATTTTAATTGTAATTAAGCATCTTTTATTTTTAACAAAAACATGCTCTTCAACTGTTCGTGTATAATGCGAAATTTATGTGACTTTATTGGAGAATGTTGGTAAACATATCAAAAACTATCACGAAATAGTATCATAACCTATTTCATGTTAAAATTGATGTTTTTATTTGTATAAAGATGACAGATTAACTTACACACACGCATGCAGTTACGGGAAACCATATGAATGCAAATGCTATCAATGTAGGCATAACGCAGATATTAAAAATAATACAGCCGGCAATAATACTAATGCTTTGTCTTCTGCTGAGATCAAACATGATTGTACCTGAAAAATAAGCAAAGAGTGATAACTAAAGCATTCAATGTAATTTGGATATTCAATATACGCGTTTTAATCGGAAACCTTTGAGAAATAAATAATGACGTATATCTGTTATATTTATGTCCGGTTGTAGTTAGTTACTTATATTAAACTCGTTTTATTCGAATGCCAGACGTCATTAAACAGCATTTGGTGAGGTGCTGATAATATTCTTACAATATTGTGCATATGTATGGGTCTAGATATAAACGTATTCATTTCAGCAAAAGTTAATGGCAGTTCAATTTTTGAAACATTTATAGATGTTTTACACCTGATGTGATTCGCTGTACGTAACAGAGCCTTTATTAACTCTAAAAACAAGAGTATACAAACAATAATCACATGCATTTATCTCGTGACATGGTGGAAAGATGGAAAATTTTGTAATCAAATAGACAACAGAAAACAGTTACAACAAACAAAAAATATAATCGAAAAGGAGAAAAAAATGTACACGAAATTTACACCTAAGTACTGTACTGAATATATGATGATAAAATTTCTACAATTAGGTTAGTACTTCTTAATTCATGGTTTGTGTCACATTGACTGCTGGGGCCAAACACAATAACCATTGTCTTACTCGTGTAAACTCGGGATAACTCGAGGACTCCTGTCAGTCCCGGCCATTATACATTTGTACATATAGGTTTAACCAGAAATTACCATGGATAACTTGATCATCAATACCTCAGAACCCCGGGATAAATCGAAGAACACCTGTGGTCCCGTAAGGTATATGTTTTACTAAATTACCTGCGGCAGCTCGAGGTCACTGATTATCAGATTGTTCTCACCCCCGCTGGCGCATCATTATTTTGACACGTCACCAGACAAATTTCTGTTGTTAATTTATTGTATGTTTATTTTTTTATTAATCGACCGTCCAGTGGCCTAAGTGCATAGCATTTTATTCGCATATTTTAATTGTCGTCTTTTATATGCACTACAGCCGCCTACATTGGATTACTCTGATTGAATCAGAAGAAAATAAAATAAATATGTTTGTGAGTTTTAAATTATGAGAACTTAATGGAAATTATAAGTCTCGGTAAAAGTTTGATGATTAGCATGACAGAACGTCCAAACCTACTCATCCTACCTAGAATAATCTCAATCAAATTGTCATGTCAAAAAATTGACTGTGCGTCCGATCAATCTAATGAAGAACCCGATCTCGAGGTATAATATTATCTTTATTTATATTTTGATACGTGTGTTGAAATATAAATGATATTTGATATCATGTTTTTCCTTTATTTTAACCACTTGACATTTACAAAACTGCATTTTGTAAAGTTCATCATAGATGACGTTTGTAATGCGTCTTTTGAAAATACCACGATTAGTGTGTTATAACGATTAACCGGTACTGTACTTATACGACAACTGGTGTGAGTGACTTATTACTATTCGTTTGCAAACAAATTAGGCAAAGGCCAAAATTGTCTAGCATACTGGTCGTCTTTCAATGGCGTCTGTAGAATTTGTAGAATTTTAAAAAGTGTAACCTTGACCCAAACCCCTCGGAAAAAGGGTTTTGCTTGCAACAACTAAGAAAATGTAACTACATTTTTTTTAAATATCTATTTTAAATACAAGATACCTTAACCATGACCCATCTCCCATTGCTTAAAACAATTTAAAAACAATATTCAAAAAATCTATTTTTAGTCACAGTTATCTTGACCCCCACCCCTTCGAAAACAAAAATAACCTACGATTTAGAATCTAAAAAATATATATATATTTAAAGTAACTGTCACATTGATCTTGATCCCCAAACTCCCCACCCCTTTCGGCAAAAATAATTCATTTTGCTTTAAACAATTAAAAAACTTGTGCTTGACCCAAGTGTCCCGCAATGCAATGCCAAGCTTCCTCTCCACACAAGCTATCCACACACCAATTGCAATTGGTCACTCCTAACTAGAGTTATTGAGCAGAAACCAATTTTCTATTTAAGTAACAGTGGCCTTGACCTTGACCCTAGTGATCTCAAACTTTCTCTCTACGTACCGAGTTCGTATGCAATTGATCACTCCCAACTCGATTTATTGAGCGGAAACCAAATGTCTGACGCCCGCCCGCCCGCAAGACATATGGTCAATTTATTTTAACAAAAACCTGCTTAGAAACCATAGTGACCGACATATTTTACTCCGTCTTCTCCATTAATCAGTTGTCATATAGTAAATACCTTGATACATTGTATACATGTATGTAATCAAACTGGACAGGATTTAATAACATGGTAACATAATAACATAACTAAATGGTAATCAGGGTTCGTGATTTAATGAAATAAATAAGTATACTAAAACATAAAGTCCTCAAGTATACTTTGTTCATAAGATACCTCACAGAAGAAAGACTTGTAAACTTTACATGATTCGGATGACTCGAGAACTCGGACAACTCGAGCATTTTACTTATCCCCTTGCGACTTTGAGTTATCGAAGTTTTACTGTATCAAATTTCCATTCTTAACAATATTCAGCAAAGTCATTTGGGCGGTTTTATAGTGTTTTAGAGTCATCGAGATTAAACTGTTTCATCAGCATAGCGCTAAACAATAGTCTTAATATATAAGGAAATGTCAATTTCTGGGTTTATATCCATGAAGTATGTCTCCGTCATGCCCCTTTGTATGTAACTTGACTCTAATTTGTTAAGTGATAGAAAATAAAACTTATAAAAATACAACATTTTGTTTCAGTTAATGGGAGTGAGGCATACATAATATATATTTGATTTTCGAGAGAGCAATGCAATACGTCAGCAGAAGAAATAATTGTTAGATCTATTTAAACGAAAGCATATTTGACATTTCTTATAATTGTATGTTGAAACTATCAGAATAACGTATAAGCAAATAATTTCTATTTTTACCTGAAATTACAGAAAAGAGAAATTAACTACGTCCTTAAAATCCCTTAAGATATACATCGACTGTACGCATATTACAAACTAATATTTCCACGTTTGAGTTTATATATTAAAATATGCAAATGGATAAGATAAATAAGTGATAAAGGTAATTGTGATAATTGTTTATGATAAATAATAGATTACATATTTGATAAAGCTAAAACTACGTAAAGTAACTTTTATTACACAAATGTATTATACAATGTATCCTGTATGCAGACCATGTACTTCTTTCACAAATTGTTAAGAATAAATACCTATTAAGCTATACTTTAAACTTAAAATTTTAGAATAAACATTAACTTAGGTACTTAATTGGAGTACGTAGTTTGAAGAAAGGAAACTAGATTATTTAGTGACCACCAACTGTTTGCTACAAATAGTTGTGTTTTAACTAATTTATTAATTCTCAAATAAAAAGTAAATTCTTACAAATGATATTAATCGCTCCCGAAACACACTCTAGATTGATTCAACAGCGAAGACAGAGAGAGGGGCAATTTGGCAATTATCTGTGGCTTGTCTAAGGACGCTATAAATACTTGGGCACTAGTGGGGATTGAATTCGGGACCCTCCGATCCTGGGGCGAACACAATACTACTGCACCGAGGCGACTCCGTGCTATCAATATTGAACTCATGACATTCGATCCATGAACAAATCATTGTATTATAATCAGATTGATAAAAGATAATGCGTCTGAACAATTATCAACAACATAATTGCCAATGTCGGTTCGCAGTGTTCAGATTGTCAATTGTGTGCAGCCTGTCCGCTGTGTACAATCGTCCGTACTGGCCATTGATGGCGAGGTCAGTCAGAACCGATACTTTTGTCAAACGGTCAGAACAAAAGTTAATTTGAGTCAGTGTTAAGTAAAGAGTAGAAAACGGTGTAACTCAAATACATCCCCGATTAATTTGAAATGTTGTTGAAGGCTCCGGAGAACTGATTACCAATGTACATGAAGAACAAAACTGTTACAAACACGACTTGGCAAACCAGAGCTAACATTTAACCCTCACCCTTCCTATGAAGTCCTCAACTTGGCTCATCAACATGTCACCAAACAGGAATTTGTGATGATTCAAAGCGAAAACAGGAAACCAAAGAAAAGTGCTGATGACTGTATTAAAACTGACCAATAGAAATTGGTCTTACAAAGCAGATGTTGTGTCCATATTTTGGATTATCGACAAACACTCAGGAATTCATGAAATAGTATTAAACATTACAATAATAGTCAAAATTTAAAACATAAACAAAGATATACATAGTTTATGCATCATACATGTGTCACACATCCAACACAAATTTATACTGATGAAAATTGCAAATTTTATAGAAAAATGTTTAAATTATGTTTCAGCGAGTTTAACGAATTTGTCAGGGTCATATAACTTTATAATATAAGCCTTTAAGACGTAAAGTTTTCAATATGTGAACCGTTAATGGAAAGGTTTAATTTTCGGACTTTTTTCATTTTGATTTTTATAAAATTGAGTTAAATTTTGATCTATCTGCATGCAGTGACATGTTATTCAGAAAGCACCATCTTGATTCAGCATTTATATTTTCTTTGATACTTGCTTCAATGACATCTATATCTTTGTGAGAGTGAGGTAGTGTTGAGTCATCAGCAAACAAATCAATTATCATATTATTAGAAACAAATCTAACATCATTTATGTAAATATTATAAATAGCAATGGGCCTACCCTTTACCCGTTGACAAAGTTTAAAAAGCGACGAGAAAAATGAAACAGTTTCAATTTATGTAACAAAATATCGTGATCAACCATATCGAAAACCTTTTGTAGATTTTAGAGAGTGTGTGTAAGACTAAAGTAGGGCAATAATTTGAATGTTCAGTTTTCAAATTTTTTTAAATATTGGAATTACAAATGCTACTTTTAAAGAATCTGGAATTATTATGTTTTTGATACTGATGTTAATTATGTGAGCTATAGCGGTTGTTGTAAAATCCCCACAGTGTATCAGAATTGGACTTAAACCGGCATGACATGTTGCTTTATTTGCGGTAATCGTGTGTATCAATTGCTTCATCTCAAACGGTGTTACATTGTATGTACATGGATTCAATATCGAACTCGTTATGTTTCAATTTCTCGTGAATATCTTTCCCAAATTTTGTTATTTGTAGCGAATTTTGTTTTCTGGATGATATTTGCAATATTAACAAAATGATAATTAAGTGCATTCAACATACTACTTTAACCTGCAATAATTTTATCATTTACATTTAGTGTCTTTCTTATAGATATATCCTTTGGAATATCGTCATTTGCTCCGATAGATTTCCATTAGTCAGATCCAAGTGTATAATTCATAATGGCGTCGTTATAAAACATTTTCATTCTTTTCCTATAAGGTATTTAACATTGTTTCGGATTTCTTTGTATTTGTCAAACTGTTTTTATGTAATTTATTTCTTTGTAAAATTGCCTTTTTGATTTCATCATTTATCCATCCAGGCTGAGTAAATTGTTCTACTCGTTTGACATTAATAGTTTCAACAAAACAACCTTAATCATCAATTAATTGATAAAAGTAGGTCAGGTTCTCTTTCAGATAACTAAAAATTTTAATTAAATGTATGGATGACATAGCCAGACTATTTTGAAATTCTTTCAAAATTCAATCTTTGTAGCATGATCCGGCAAGAACGTTTGCATGTCGTTTAATTCAAAGAAAACAAATAAAAAAAGTTTTAAAGTTCATACACGGAAATGAAAATCAATACTTAACATATAGTATTCAGTGATATAGAAACAAACATTGATTAGATTTTTCTGAGTAAAGCATACAACCTTCACATTTGCAGATTATAAAATTGTATTATATTTTAGTATATATCACCTCACATTTCGTCACATATAAAAAGTATTGAATGTTTCACCTACACAAAATGTAGGCAAGGGTCTAGTGAGCAGCATGTTCTGTGATATATTGTTTAATAGCGGAGGAGATCTGGTGCGCCCTGTGTGTTTTTTTCGGCCGTAAACAGGTAATGTTTTCACATTGACTTCATTTGTTTGGTTATCTGCGCCATTTACTACAATAGCTATGCTCCAGATACCAGACTAGACAAAGTGAATTTTATATTGTGACTGGTGATTTAATCTTGATGGCAAGCCATTATACTATTTAACATTCACTACTAAGGCAACAGGATCATAATCGGTGGTCCAGTGGCGCAGGACTTGTAACCCAGGGGGGATCACAGGTTCGATCCCCCGCTCCTACAACTAACTAATGCTCTGTCGGATGTGACCTCAAACCGACGTCCGATGTATCGGTGCAGCACACTCGGCATGTTAAAGAACCAGGCAGTATTTTTGGAATGGGCGCGTTCTGTATCTTGCACTCCCAAAACCTTAAATAACTAATCTCTTCTTGGGGCGTTGGTCATAGTGATTAACCGTTACCAACGATGAAATTCATATGTACGTACACATGTACAAGATCCTGATATCAAATATACCTGTCAGGTTACATGAAACAGTGTGATTCTAAATTTAACGTGCACTGAGTGCGTAATAATTGAATGTAAACAAACATGCTCTGAGCAAGCAGCTGACATAAATAATATAACTTTGTTAAAACAACAGTAAATATATTCCTTTTTGATGCTTATCAAGAAACCATTAATCGACAACATACATTACATAATGACCCAACAAGCATGTTTCTATTCTATTCGAAACAATACAATGTACATTTGTAAATAGGGTACATGGTGGAACATCATTCAAAATCCGTAGCGCATAAAATATTAGGTATGCCAAAAACATATAATTAAATCTGCCCTATTCTTTTATTCGACGATACCACAATGCAATATGACGCATGGACTATTATGAACATATATGAAGGTTTTCTGATATTGCCTAAGCACGTTTACTTTTCAATTGTGGCAAAATGTATTGATTGCAAAAAAGTACATCATTCAAACGCGCCTAAACATAAGTTTTGTGGTTATTAGTGTTTTCAATCAAAATCGCAACATACCATTCCACGTTCGCCAGATGAAGTACTTTCAGGCGTGGTATATTCCCCCATTTAAATTAGCGTTTACACAGGTAAGAGACCACCATCCTCCGTGGTCGGAGACAGCACAGTTGTTTCTGTCATGATCGTATGTGCTAAATGGTTGATTATTGTGATAGCCTAGGCCTTCTCCATTGTCACCTGTAATACAGTTTTATAAAACAGATGTTTGAAATATATGTTTTAAAGTTTATTGAATGAAACCAGCGGCTATCGTATTATTGGATAAGCGACTAGTTGTAATATATTAACGTAATATTGTCAATAACCTGAAACTGAACAGGTGTCTGTCAAAGTCGTTCCCTGTAAATATACTATTGATCACTTACATTTCCTTTTATCCATGTAGGAAATAAAACTATTTACTTAAACTATCATTTCAAATTACTAAATGCTTATTAACGATACTTTGACATCTGATTTGAAATATAAACTGCATTTAAACCTTCTTCTGTAATAATATAAACAAATGAATATCAAACTGCATATACCAGCGGTTCCAGTTACTTTTCCAATTGACGAAGTAAATTCCGGACCAGCAGACAAGCTGAAACTTGGGAAAACCTCATATGATGTCGTTCCATCTGCGGCCATTAAGTCTAATCGTAGTTCTGACGTACCCTGAGAAACATTTCGTAAATATTATGTAGACCTGCAAAATACAAATGTAACAAGAGTGCCAAACTGTCACAAAAAACGTCCGTCAGAGAGGAATAACTCAGTGCCCGGCAGTTCAAAGGTTTTGTAAAGCCTGTTTGAACTATATGGGCTGAGAAGGTAAATTTCATCATTTTTTGATGACTCAAGGGCCATAATATAAAAGTGCTTGGTCGATCTATCTAGTTATCGAACTTGGCCTTCATATAATGCACAAAAATATTTTCACAAAGTCTGGTGAAGATCGGACGAAAACTGTTTGACTTAGAGAGCGGACAATGCTAATTTGGCTAATTTGGCCAATTTTGCATAATTCAAGGGCCATCATCCAAAAGTGCCCAAGGCAATTTGGCTGGTTATCGATCTTGGCCGAGCTATTATACCAACAAACATGTTCAGCAAGTTTGGTGAAGATGAGATGAAAAATGTTCGACTTAGAGAGTGGACAATGTGTGGGCGCTACCCGCCAGCCGCCTCGAGTGTTCCCTTAATACGTCCCAGAATTGAAGGACTAGCAGCTAGTCTCGTGTATTCACAATTGCACCCGTCTGTTTTACATAGTGCCAGGGACCTGAGGGCCGAATTAAACAACCGCTATTGGGTGATTGAGACAGCAAGGTTGTATGCTTCACGATTCAGTAAGAGGGAACAAAAGGTGGGAGAAACAGCAGAGGAGTTCGCAGCTGAGTTAAAGATTCTCTATGACAGGCCCACGGCTATAGAGACAAGAAGATAAGAATCGAAGATCTTGTAAGAAGGTTTCTAGACGGACTTCGTGATGACGAGATAAGATTCGCTGTTGAGTACAACAAAGAGCCAGAAACAATAGACGAGGCTGTTTTTCACGTAGTCAATTTTATACAGACCAGAAGGATAAGAGAAGGTAGAAACAGAGAGAACTTAAGGAGAGCATGCCAAGAGGTCGAAGATACTGACTCAGATAACAAGTACAGCCAAAGGCAAGTTTACCAGACTGATGTAACTACTCAGAGTAAAACAGTAAAAGGTAGAGGAAACTTCCGCAAGCCACAGTTCAACAGCAGCGAATCAGACACAAGTGATAAGCAACTAAAACTTTTAGAGACGTTGATAGAGAGGGTTGGAAAGCTTGAGGGCAAACGAAGTGAGTACAGAACAAGAAGCAATCAAAGGAGAACAAAGACCAAAGGCACAGTACTAAAGAAGAGGGAGAAAAACCTTTAAACGAGAAAGGACCAGGTCTTGCGGCCAAAGAGAGGTCCTGTTAAAAGTGCATGTAGAAGGCCAGGAAGATAACAAAGAACTCAATGTTTGTACCAGAGCTCCTACACAGAGTGACTCCAGGGTAGAGTAGGTTGTGAGACTGCATAGATTGGTGAGAGGCCAGTTTTGAACCAGGATTCTGACACTGGAACAAGTCCAATGAGTCATGAAGGGGGTTCAGGGGAAGCAGCACAGCCTACAGATGCGACGAAGCCGGAGTTGGTTGAACAGAGGACCACTGTGAAGAAGTGTAGAGGCATGAGCGATGGTATTTACATCAAAGGGTCTGTAGAAGATGTGCAAATAATATTCACAGCAGACACAGGGGCATCAAGAACTATAATTTCATCTGAAGTTTTCGACAGGATTGGACAAGACAAGAAACCAGTTTTAGGAGACTCAGCCTGTTTGAAAGGAGCATGTGGAGCGCCAATACAAGAATTGGGAAGGCAAGATTTGCTGTGAAACTTGGTCAGTTGGAAATTACAACAGAAGCTATAGTAGCAGATATTGAAGATGATACGCTACCAGGGGGTGTCGTTCTTTGTGGGCAAGGAAAAGGGCCAGCAGACATACTGCTAAGCCAAAATAATAATAATTCTTGAAGAAGTGGAGATACCGTGCTTTCAAGTAGAAACAAATAATAAGGCAAAGAGGTTTACCGCGGCAGAAAAGGTTGAGGTGCCAGGTCATGCCGAAATGCTGGTTGACGTTTATGTGAACAGAACAGAAGAAGATGACTTTGACAAGAAAGCAGAATATGTGATATAACCCTCAGAGAGCTTCACTGATACAGTGGCGCCTGTGTGTTGGTTCCCCGTGCACACGGTTTCATTCGCGTGCAACACGAACGGCACACGCTTAACGGTTCATTTTAGGTAGATAGATGTCTGACAACGTTTTATATATTTGACAAAGTATGCCGAACTAAA
>JAUMHA010387703.1:0-12020 GCA_032359765.1 Saxidomus gigantea
TAGTCCATTAATTTCAAATTTTCTTTACATAAACTACTAGTATTAGTATACTACAACATTATGGCATCCCAACTAGGATAAAAAAAGTTCAATGTTAAAAGAAGAAATGAAAAATAATAAAACATGCACCCCATCCACTGAAAAAAATGTGCGCTACCTTAACAAGGTCTGGGTGTAACCTCTGGCTCTTGTACACAAAATGTACTTCCAAAATCCCTCTGTAAGACGTAATTTAAAGTTGCATGTGTACGTTACCCTATGTGAATTTTGAAGAACAGGAACATACCTGGCCACTTTTGTTTGATAAATTAGATGTCTCACTATGAACAAAGTGGACGGAATAAAAAAGCATTAATTAAAGCAATACCTTTTTTTAAGTCCATTTTTGGCGCACATAGCCTGAACGAAAAGAAATCACCATCACTATATAATGTAAACATCCGTGTAGATGCAACAAGCCTTAATTTTTAAGTAATGCATAAAAGTCACAAAAAGCCCCTGTAAAAGAGGTTCCCATCATCAAAATATACGAAATTCAAGGTCATAACATAACACAAAATTCGAATTGCGCCATACATACCGACATGATACTGATTAAGCCTATTGATGAATGCTCTCATTTGTCAAATTTCTCATTGAACAATTGTTTGTTATATTATGTTGATATGTATCTCAGAAATGGGAAAATAAAAGAGTATATATGTATATATATTCATTATAACTGAATCGGTCGTAAAATACATATTCAACTTGATGAATCGGGCGTACATTTGTTCGTATCAAGTTAGAGTTTTGTTTCCACAGTGTCACCATACTTTTGTTAATATTTGACAGCCGCAAATATCCCTTAAAAGCACAACTTACTACTGATATATGGTGTCCATATAGAAACAACTTTTTGGCAAATATACACAGAAGTATTTTTATTTTAATAACATACAATAAATGACTAACACTTGTACAATTGTAAGTCTTGAGGTGAATCTTTTATTCAAATACGACTACAACGTCTGTCCATTTAAATGTTTTGTTTATTCCTCCACTCGCGGCATTGTTGATCCGTTCATGACACCATACTTTCTTATTGTGCTTGAATTTCATATATTTTGACGATGGGTACATGTACCTATATTACAAGGGCTTTTTGCGACTTTTTGAGCATTCTATAAAAAATTTAAGGCTCGTTGCATCTACACGGATGTTTGCACTATATAGTGATGGTGATTTCCTTTTGTTCAGGATGTACTTATTTTATCGTCAGACATCTGCTTTGTCAGACAAAAGTTACCAGAAAGGTTCCTGTTCTTCAAAATTCGCATGGGGTTACGTACACAGGCAACTTCAAATCTACCTCATAACATAGCCTTTAAATATAAAATTAAATACAACATGAGGATCAAGATGACCCTATATTGCTTACCTGGCTACCATTCACTATAATACAAGGTCAACAATCACATTCACAGGAATGGTCAATTTTGGTTTGGAGACCATGATTTTAACTGTATTCTCTGAGGTTCACCACACAGTGCTACATTCCAAATATCTAAGCTCTTGGCCTTGTGGTTTTAGAGGAGAAGATCCCCCCATATAAGCCTATGTAAAATTAAGTGAGCCCCGGTCAGGGTCAGTTTTGTTTCGGAGGTCATTGTTTGAACAATATTTGTAAAGGTCCACAAGGCAATGCTACATGCCAAATATCTAAGCTCTAGGCCATGTGGTTTCAGAGAAGAAGATTTTTCCTAGAATATAATCAAGTTATGTCCCAGGCAGGGTCGATTTTGACCCGGGGGTCATTTTCAATCTTAGTAGAGTTCCACTAGGCAATGCTACATGCTAAATATCTAAGCTCTAGGCCTTGTCAGAGGAATTGTCGTTTGAAAAAATAATGGACGGAAGGACGGACGTATTACGTTGGACCCAAGACGGTGTGTGGTCCTCATATCTCACCCTGGCACTTTGTGCCAGGTGAGCAAATAAAAGCAAATGGTAAGACTGAGGAAAATGATGTAAATATTACGCTTCTTAAAAAAGAACTATCCTTAAACAAGAGGGCTATGATGGTCCTATATCGTTCACCTGAGTACCAGTGTACTTACCTCAGGAAGTCACTTGTTGCTAAAAGGAATAAGTACCGTAGTTGCTAGGGAAGTAACTGGTTGCCAGGGAAAGTCACTGGTTGCTATAGAAGACACGGGTGGCAAGATGGTGCTAAAGGTTGCAATGTAAGTCACTGGTTGCTAGGGGAAGTCACTGGTTCGTAGGGGACTAAGTTGTTACCAAAGAAGTAAATGGTTGCTAAGGAAGTCACTTGTTCCTAGGGGGAGGTCACTGGTTGCTAGGGGAAATCACTAGTCGCTAGGGGAACATCACTGGTTGCTAATGTAGTCACTTGTTCCAAGGGGAAGTCACTGGCTGCTAGGGGAAGTCAGTTGCTGTTAAGGAAGTCACTGGTTGCTAAGGAAATCAATGGTTGCTTGGTAAGTCTCTGGTTGCAATAGGAACTCACTGGAAGCTAGATTTTTCCTATAACTCTATGAACAAAGGACACATCCCCTGACGGAAGTGGTCAATTTTGACCATAGGGGCATGGTTTGAACAAACTTAGTAGAGGATCACTGAACAATGCTACATACCAAATATCTGAGCTCTTAGCCTTGCATGTGGTTTTGAAGAAGATTTTAACTGGTTTTCCTACATATTAGTAAGTTTATGCAAAACAAGTAACCCCCGGGCAGGGACAATATTGACCCTAGGGGCGGTATTTGAACACAATTAGTAGAGATCCACTAGACATTATTACATACCAAGCATCTAAGCTTTAGACCTTGCTAAAGTTTTTTAAGTTTTTCCTGTACCAGGTGACCCCAGGGAAGAGTCAATTTTGACTCTGGGGGGATTTGAATGAACAACTTGGTAGAAGTACACTATACAATGATACACAGTATATATCTAACCTCCAGTCCTTGTGGTTTCTAAAAAGAATTTTAAAGTTGTTCCTATATATGTCTTAATGAAAATCAGTGACCCCCTGAGTGTTGTCAATTTTGACCCCAGGGGCAAGATTCGAGCAAACTTCAAAAAGGTCCACTAGACAATGTTACACACGAAATATCTAAGCTCTAGACTTTGTGGTTTCGGAGAAGAATATATAATTTTATAGTCTTAAAAGTATTCCTACATATGTCTATAAAACAAGTGACCCACTGGGTTGGGATGATATTGACCCTAGGGGCAAGATTTGAACAATATGGTAGAGGTCCTCTCGACGATGCTGAATACTAAATATCTAAGTTCTAGGTCTAGTTGTTTTGGAGAAGATTTTCCAAAAAAAAAATCCTATAAAAACCTATGTAAAATGAAGTGATGCCGGGCTGGGTCATGATTTGAACAATTTTGGTAGAGGTCCACTAGGCGATGCTACATGCCAAATATCAGTTTTAGTGGTGGAGCCTGATCAGTGGTCCAGTGGTAACATGCTGGACTTGTAATCCAGGGATCGCAGGTTCGATCCCCTACTAACATAACTAATGGTCTTTCGGACGAGACTTAAAAAACCGAGGTCCCATGTATGAGTGCTGTACACCAGGCATGTCAAAGAGCCAGGGGTGTCTCTGGAACAGAACACGTTCTGTATGTCGCACTATCCCCCGAAACCTAAAATAACTAAAACTCTTCTGGGGGTATTGGTTATATGGATTATCCAGTACCAGTGATAAAACTCTAAAATACATACAGTCTCTTTTGAAAATTTCTCTGTAGACTGTACACTTGTCTGTGAAAGTCAAATTTGAAATATGCCTCGGTCGATAGTATTTCAAACATTCAAAACAAAGTCAAAGTTTGTTCATAGATCTATTATATGTCTATCATGTGAATGATCGTTTTCCAAAGGGAGACACTTAAAATCCCGTTTAACCCCTCGGTCCAAAAATGACATAGAAATCATAATCCCTTCGATAGATTTTACAAGGTATTCATAATCCCCTCAATGGATTTTACATTTTTGGTGAGAAAGAAGTATGAATAAATGTGTAATTTCAATAATTCTAATTCTTATCAATTAATACTATAGTAAATGAAACATTTAGTAATTTAAATAATTTAATTTTTTGTCATTCAATATATGCTTTTCCACTTGTAAAATTCAATGAGGGATTATGAATACCTTGTAAAATATATCAAAGGGATTTTGACTACTATGCCATTTTTGGACTGAAGGGATTTTGACTGAAGGGATTTTGAAGTACACTCTATTCCAAGTACATGTACTCGATAGAAAGAAGAACCGAGTACTCGACTATCAAATTTGTAACTCATTGCCATCCATACTTTTTAGGTATACCAGTATCTTTGTTGTGTGTCCATATCAAATTATCTTCTGACCACATTATAGCAACTGGGATAAGCAAAACACTACTTGATATTTTGAATGAAATAATGTAATTGTTTCATTCTTAAACCCCGACATATCGTTTCTATATGAAACTTCATATAGAGCTGAGAATGTACCATTCTTGACAAATACCAAAATAAGTGTTCAGGTGTGCCTAATACTACAGGCAATTTCAATTTCTTTCCAAGGGTAAATGCTTTTGTTTATAGATCAACGAAAGTTGGCACATGAAATTCGTGAAGACTTGATTTTATCAATGGAACAGGTTAGAGAAATATATCATTAATTTTGGCTTCATCAACAAGCAGATTCTTCTCTTGCTATAACAACATGCCATTCTACAGAGGTAAGTCATTTTCAGGTAGTTGCACAATCATCGGATGTCAAATGTCAAGTCCTTTTTTTAACTTCTGGTTCATCAAGATTTAGAATAGAACACCGACACCCATACTTTCCATCTTCCAAGAGCAGATTTCCATCATTAAACTTTGCTTTCACTGAATAACAACATAAAATTTGTTGAGCAGTGCCTACTGCAAAAATCACCATAATGAAGTACCTCTATTTTGACTAAGTCAAGGGCCATAACTCAGCTGTTACTGCCCTGAAATAAAACTAAAAACCAGGTGCACAACTAGTTGCATCTCAATAAACACTTGTTTAAGGCCAATAATATGTCAACACCTGTGTAGTCAATTCAGAAGCTAAATTGCCTTAGTATTTTTTGGTTGTTACTTGTATTTTGCAGACTTCTTTATGTTAAGAAGCATGTTGACTTCTTTGATGTTCTAAGATTTAATGAAACAGTCAGTGTATCTGACTCTTTTTTTTCATGTTACTAAAATTAAAGTAATTTAAGTTACTAATTATGCCACTTTCTTAAAACCATATGGCAAACTCTTTTTAACATTAAAATTGATTTGCTAAAGATTTAAGCACACAAAGAAAGAAGACATTTAGAAACATTAATTTTATTGGTACATTTTCATAAATCATTGTAAATGCATAACAAAACAAAAACTGTCCATAAAAACAGAGTGCTGAAGTATTTAATACTATTAAAGTTTCTCTGTAGATATAGTTTCAGAAAGATCAGTTGAACATGCAACTTCTGCAAAAACATAATGGCAAAACTGTATTTTTAGGAGCTACAAATTACACAAGAAAATACACCAGGACAGAACTCCAACATGTGCAAATGAGCAGAACAGGACTAATGTCAAAGGTTTTATAATTCAAGTCATTATAAAGAACAGACAGGATAGCTTTAATTAAAATTGATGTTGTTCAACACAATGTTCAAAGCTTAAGCCTTGACTTAGGCACCAAAATCATGTCATACATATCTACACTATGTGTACCAATATTTTATTGCAATATGTGTAAACTTGCCCTATAAACCAACCAAAAACCTTCATGATTACTCAGTGTTCCAGCTAGGATTTAAAAAGGCAGGGTGCTGTTGGAAAAAGGGCACTTGAGAGCGCGCAAAACTGATAAAAAGGGCATGTATTTGAATTTAATTAACATTTTCAATACTGATTTACTTACTTCAGGGCATTTTTTACTTCCTATTAAACTATTGGTGCCTTATAGAAAAGGAACCAGGTGTATTTTGTCATTAAATCCAAGAAATATGCTCATTAATATAAAATGCAAAGGTCCTGTCAAAAAGGGCATATCAGGGTGCCAGAGAAAAGGGCAGGGTGAACAAGAACAGGGACAGGGTGCTGCACCCTTCTATTTTGAGCTAGCTGGCACACTGTTACTGCTATCTGTTTAAACTTTGTTTGTTTTAGTCCATTAAAGATGAGCTGTGTTATTTATAAATGAAATGTTTATAAAAGTTATGCTGTAACCAATGGTAACTAATACTTCCTTAATTGAACATAGTTAAAAAATCCAATTACAATGCTGCAAAACTTTTAGCAAGAAATATACATGTAGGGTAAACAGCATTTATTATCTTCCTGTAAACAGCATTTACCAATGTATGATTAAGTAGATGTTGATACTAAATATTTTACACTAGTAAGTAGAACTGCCTAAAACATCTCTAATTTTCTTAAACAACAGGCCCCAAAAGGGTCAATATCGCCCTACTGGACTGACTGGACTGTTCTGAGTAAGTTTTGTGAAAATCTGTTGCAATGTTATCAAGGGAAAGCTAACAGAGGTCACTCGGAACTTGACCCACTGACCGCCAAAATAGTAGGGATCATCTACTCAGAATCATCCTATAAAGTTTCAAGACTGTTGTTCATAATAAGATCTAAAAATATTGAGCTGAAATGAAGTTCAGGTCACTGTGACCTTGACCTTTGAGCCACTAACCCCAAAAACAATAGACTAGGGATCATCTACAGGTTGCATGCAACCTTCTGAGGAAGTTTTATGAAAGTCAAACGAAAATTGTGACCTTTAGTGTTATCAAGGAAAAGTTTATGGACAGACGGATGATGGACAAACTATCATGGCATAATAATAAAAATGTCTATTCATATGAAAGTGTAGACCATAATTACATGTAAACTGGTGCATGATTTTAACTTGAAAATGATTTTGTAAACAGCACATCAGACATGCAAATTCTCAAGGCAATACTTTGTGGGGGGGGGGGGGTCCAGAAATAACTGTTCTGTTGTTATACTGCTTTTAAATTAAATATTTAAACTTTAATTTGATTTTTTGCATACAGATAAACTTTAACTCATCAAACAAATTTTACCACAATTATAACTTTCTCTGAAACACAAAAACGATTTTCAGCATTAACCAATTATTATGGTATACTGGAGGGGGTGATTCAATAATTAGTGTAGAGTCATGTTGTGAAAAAATGCATGAAAATTGTAATTGTAGACAAGCATAATAAACAAGAGATGTGCCAAGCAAGGGAGCATGAAAATGGTGTTAGTAGACCAGTTGTCAAAACTCAAAAGTTCCTAAATGAACATGGAATTGTGTGATTAGGTTGTAGTAACTTACAACTAACCAGCCTTTCTGTCTGACCATTAGAGTTGTTTTATCTTGTAACTACAAACTTTGCCATAGTAATAGAAACAGTCCTGTTAATTCTGGATCACCCCTCGTATATTCAATTGCAAATTGGACACGGCGGTTTGATGATTCAAATAATTCCATCTGCAGTCTTGCTATTATATTACTTTATATGCAAAGTACTTTACACACTGGCAAAGGAATGAAGATGTCAGATGATATTTCAACCCCAAGTATCAACATATTTATACTTTAGACACTATTTATGGTCAAAATAGTAAAATAAAAATCAGCAGAAGCAGTAGTCTGATATGTAGTTGTTAATTTGTCTGTATACAGTTCTATCACAGTTTCATCAATTTCAAACAACATATTTTAAGTTTTTATCAAGAAATGTTTCCAGAGATCAATCTGGGGGTACCAATCAAGTCATCATTAAACGACAGTTCTTGAGTCCATTCATAAAGTTTTCTGGCTTCCCTCTCCCACTGTTCACCTTCGTCTCCGTACTCGCCAGTGATCCCGTACTTGTCAAAATAGTCCTCGGGTTCCTCAGACACAGCTGTCTGTCCCCGTGAGTCCAACATATCTTCCTAAAATCATTATTAAAAAAAAGTTTTTACATACTATTTAAAAAACAGTTTTAGTTAGGTATGCTGTAATAATTCAAAAAGTATAAAATGATCAAAAGTGTAAAGTATAAATGCCCCTTAATGCAATTAGTCATACATGTGTGAAAATGTCAACCTGCGTGTAATTTAAAGGATTCCATCCCCTGAGGGAGGTTGGTCCCATTTGTCATGGCCTTCATCTTCCAAACCTTTAAGATTTCTATAATTTTGGTTTGAGCCAATATCAATTCATTATAAGATTTTATTTTAAAACCATTGTTGTAGTTGACTAGGTTGTTGTATGAATAAAGGATTCATTGAATTTTAATTTTAATGGAGTGACCTCTAAAATCTAGAACGGTACCCACAACCATCATCTTAAGATGTAAAACTTGTCTGCCAAATATCTAAGCTCTGGGCCTTCTTTCTGGATTTTGAGAAGATTTTCCTTTCTGTTGCCATATCAACCAGTCTTCTATATTGAATGGAATTATTTCAACAACTTTGTTAGAGCTTCATGCAAGGAACATCCCTGCCAAGTTTCATCAACATTGGTGCAGTGACTTCAGAGGAGATGTGGTTTGAAGGAAATGGTGAACGGACATACAACATAATTATGATGTATGACGGATGGTGAGTGACCATAATAGCTCACCCTGGCACTTTGTGCCAAGTGAGCTTATAAAATAAATGGTCAATTTATTATAAGAATAATTTGATAACTATATAAAAAGTTCATTGTAAAACCAGTCTTTTGTAGTAACTTGTAGAAAATAGTTTTTTAAAGTAAGCAAAAACATACATCTGTTTTCTACTGTGTATGATATGGTATGTTAAAGGAAAGGTTAAGAAAAGGCTATTTTCTTGTATACTTTAAAAATATGCCTTTGAAATTGATGTTTTACATAAGTATCTTAATACTGTTATTGTAAACTAGAACTGGGTCCATAAAACATGGACGCCACCACTTTCCACCTTTGTCAAAAACCATGAAAGTAAAATCAAGTGAGATCTTGGGCGGGGTTGATTTTGACCGGGGGTTATGATTTGCCAAATATCTGTCAATTACTTAAGGAACAGTGCATGCCTCAAACTTGCCATGTAGAATGCTTGAATTTGGACAAAGTCAAGAGCCATACCAATGGTGTTACTAGTCAAATATAACAACTAAAACCAAGGTACACACCTTTTAATCGCAGTTAACATTGGTATATTTAAGTTTAATGACTCTAGGTCAATTAGTAAAGGAGCAGTGCCACAAGAGTTTTGGGAAGTACATACAGGAGATTCTGACAGATGGACGATAGAAACCAGTAAATGTGAGGGCATTATCTTACTAGTATTTCAAACTTCACTGCTAGCTTTTTCAACCATCTCATATCAGGATCAGCCTGCACTTTTGGTCAGTCTGACGATGAGATGAGCTGTTTGCTATTTTTTAGGTGAATCATCAGTGACCACCCCTTTGAACATTTAATATTACTGTCCAAAGTGAAAAGAATCTGTGGACAAGTCCATTAAATTAAGCAAGATTAAACATTTTAGAAGATGGATAACATGACAAAATGTATGTCAATGCCTTTGAAAAAAACTACCTTGTAACAGACATAGAACAGTGAAAAAAAGGCACAGTTTTGTATTAGGGGAGAGAGAGAAAAATCCAATGCCCTGAAATACTATATAGTAAGTATGTCTGACCAAGTGTTCAAATACAGCAACAATACCTTTACAAACTTAGCCTCTTGAATTGCTAGGAAACCTTTCTACTATTTGAGATAAAACTATAAGTGCATTCAAGATAAACAGGGGTCCCTACTTTTGGTGTCACATACTATAAAGCACTAAAATCTCAGTGCCAACATGCCAGAGTTTGTTAAAGATGAGTAAAACTGAAACACTTTTTGATGTTATAATAACAACACAATTCTGATCAAGTCAAGGGTCACAAGTCTTCTTCAACTGAAGGTTGGGAGCAGCAAACTCAGTTGCAAATTTCCAAATGCTGATTACCAGGTAACTTTACAGTAATTCTCTGTTATTTTTAAGTACATTTTTGCATGTATGGGTATTCAAAACTTAGAAATTGTCATTTGTCTCAGCAATGGTATCATTGTCACCCTGTTATTACTTTGGACCAAAAGAACCAACAGTTTCCCAGGCTGATATTGTTGTCAAGTTTACCTTTAAGTCCTCAATATTTCCAGGTGGTATAACAAACACAAGCTAAAAGTACGAGGCTGTCAAGGGCCACAACTTTGCACTTTAGAGTAGGAAGAGTGTAAGAAACAACCCCCACCCACAACCACACGGTCCCAAACTAAATAACACTTTTACTGTCAAGTAGCAACCATGAGTCTCTCTCAAAATGAGTTTGTAAAATAAAGCAATCTAGACCAAGGATCTTAACTCTATTATTACTGGAAGTCACATATGTAAGACAAAACGTGTACAATAGCACATGATATTTCATAATATATCTTAAAGGTTCACAAGCACTTTGTAGATATTTGCACCAAAAGTTCAAAAATGGCAATCTGGGTCATGTTAAGATTCAAAGACTGTTGACTTCAGTCTCATTTGGAGCCTGAAGAACCCAAACCCCTGATGCAAAATCATCAGATGCTGGCAACATTCACAAACCTACCTAGTCAAGATGGCTTTTATAATAACAAGAAGCTTTAGCATTTACAAAAGAAACACAAAGAAAAAAAAACCAAGAGCAGTAAGTTGAAATGAAGAACAAGAGAATTTTCTAAAATACTGGTAGTGCTAGTAAAACAGAGATATTCCTAATGTAAGAGGATGGCTGTGGCAAAGTTGCATTTAAAATGTTCAGGGTTGCATCTGAATATGAAACTGTTAGACAGAAAGTCTACTGTAACATTATTTCTAATGTATACAAGATGAAAAAAAAAGCCCAGCTATACATACACCATGTTACCTTACCTTTACCAGAGGTAATCTTATAGTCAGTGTGGGGTCACTCTATGTTAAAGAAACAATATTTCACTATATAATCCTTTTATTAAACTTTTTTTTGAGAATTTAATGAAACTTACTAAGTTTGTGTAAAAAGTGTTAAGTAAATTTTCTATCTTCAAAAAATTGAACTGAATCAAAAGAAACTATTCAAAGTAAGATGTGAAAATATTTGACTTTTGTGTTTTATACTGTAACAGTAATTGTTATATGTATAGTAATCAGTCTGTATACATTCTTCAAAACTATTTGTTTTCTGTTGAAAGCTTTTTCTTAAACTAATTTTTAATAGAAATACAGATAACTTCAAAGAAATTGACTTTTTTTTACAATCACACTTATTTTTCTGTAAGAAAAACAGTAAATTTATATGACAAAATCAATCATTTTTATACCTAAATTGTATGATTTTTCAATGAATTGGTGAAAAAGTTGATTTGAACTTTTACAATTAAGCCAAAGTTAACACTAAGATCCACTTTTACAATCTGTTGTAAAAATTGTCTCCTGACTCCCTTGGCAATTAATTAATTAATTCACGAATTTTCATAATGTGGAGTTTGCACAGATACAGACGAAGAAGAGAGATTCTACTCTATCACACACTGACCCAAACACTAAACTCCAATTGTAAATTCTCGTAACTAAAGCATTTATCCCTCACCCTGCTGGCAGCGAGTGATTTAGCCACTGCAGATCATGATCAGCCTTCACATCCATGCAGTGTGATCATGATCTGCACTGTTTACCATTCAGTTAGTAAATTTTCACTGAGCACACCTTTAAACTAATAATTTACAAATTTAGGGTAGGGGTAAACTTTAAAGCATATTATCTATATATGCAACACTCTTCTATCTATTAAGAAATGGTCACAGCTAGCAACTATTTACTTAAAGGTGACAGGCACTCCTGTAGGTTTACAGAAAAAACAAGAGCTGTCCCTCACAAGTGACAAATGCCCCCTAAAGAGGTGCCTCACAGTCTGTGTCCTCTCCATGTGCTCAATAAATGTGCTATGTAATTTTAAAATC
>JAUMHA010387714.1:1866-12020 GCA_032359765.1 Saxidomus gigantea
TTCAGACTTCATACTTCATACTTCAAACTTCAGACTTCACACTTCATACTTCATACTTCAAACTTCATACTTCAGACATTCCTATTATTTATATGTGTATTAAACATTTTATATGAAGTTTGAAGTGTGAAGTATGAAGTGTGAAGTCTGAAGTTCCAAGTCACCACCGGTCGAACTTCAGCCTTCAGACTTCAGACTTCATACTTCATACTTCAAACTTCAGACTTCATACTTCACACTTCATACTTCACACTTCACACTTCAAACTTCACACTTCAGATTTCACACTTCAAACTTCACACTTCACATTTCAGACATTCATATTATTTGTATGTGTATTAAGCATTTTATATGAAGTTTGAAGTGTGAAGTATGAAGTGTGAAGTATGAAGTGTGAAGTCTGAAGTTCCAAGTCATCACCGGTCTTTCGTATTACAGAATAAATATTAAAACACTACATACTTGTGATACATATTATGAAAATAGAACATTATTGCACCATTTATTCTGATGCTCTAATTGAAGTACAAGATTAATAAAAAACATTTACATTTTGACATAGTTATTATTATTTCTAATTTGCGTTTTAAGTTTTCATTAATAAATAAACAAAATGTACGAGGTGCTCTATATCTCCAATGGATTTAAGATTATTCAAACTTTTGATAAAGTCAAAAAATACCTTAATAGCATGTGGTTATATCGGATACATACATAATGTTTTATAAACCTTGAAATTACAATTTGACTATTGGAGGGTCCGTGCACAGGATCAAGACGATATTGAGACTTACTGGCAACGCTGGATCAATAAAACCTTTGATCAGCTATAACATTATATATGTTTAGTTATTCGTATTTAAAATTGTTTTCATGTTATTAGAATAAGCAATTTCAGTGGTTTAAATTAAGGTAAATAGTATATGCTTTTCTAGAAATAGATAATAGATATGGATATTTGATTTGCTTTGCGCAACCAATAATTTTAACGTAAACCATTACGGAAAAAATAAAGAATGAATCATCAGAATTTACTAATATATCTAGGTTGTTTTACGCTGACATCATGCTTTATCATATTGCATATTTTAATGCGTTCAAACGGATATTTTCAAGATGGGTTTCTTACATGGAAGAACCAATCAGCATGTAAAACATGTTTTGAACTTTTTTGGAGTAAAAGGAATATGCAAACATTTCTTGAAAATGAAAGTATTTATAAACAGCATGTACAATGTTTCAGAAAAGTAAAATGTAATCGTTTCTTAACTTTAGGGCACGAAAGCGAGGGAAGAACTGGAAATCAAATGTTTCATGTTGCCGCACTGTTTGGAATTGCTTTTGATTACGATTTCATGCCAATAGTGAGTCCGTCTAATCCACTGCTTAGATATTTTGATTTGCCAAATGTGTATAACATTAGAGTCAGAAACTCTATCGCATGCACACCACCATTTCCTGGAATTCATTTTGATTGTAGTAAAGTTGCGGTAGGTAATAATGTCAACAATATGACACTTTACCATCATTTCCAGTCCTGGAGATATTTCATAAAGGCTGAAAAACATATCCGAAGTATATTCAAGTTAAAACAACATTACCTGGAAAAAGCAAAGTCATTTTTGAAAGTACATATGAAAAAGATCGACACAAACGTGTGCATCCACGTGAGAAGAACAGATATGAACAGTGTTCAACGAAAGAGGAAGGGTGTGGAAGTTGCAAATGTAAGTTATATTTACAATGCAATACATGTTTGTAGAAAAACATTTAAAGAAGCCAATTTTTTTGTTTTGAGTGATGATATTTCTTGGTGTAAGGCAAACGTAAGAGAAAATGTTATATTCAGCAACTTCAAAGAACCTGGATATGATTTAGCTTTGATGTCTTTATGTGACCATGTAGTTTTCACATCCGGTACATTTGGATGGTGGGGTGCGTGGCTATCAAATGGAACATCAATCTACTTCAAGGGATACATCCGAGAAGGTTCTATTTTTGCTCGTATGTTTAACGGAGAAGATTACTATCCATCCGAGTGGATAGGTCTTATATGAATTCGACATTTGATGTGAACTTAATGTGAATAATTACAATTACATGGTCTAAGGTACCGATGGTATATTCAGTATATACACATAGTTTTCTTGCGTTTTATTGTTATAATAAAAACGTCAACAATTCAAATTCATTCATGTCTGCACCTTTTTTTTGATCATAGAAAAGTAAATTCTTTGGGCGTTTTGTTGTGTATAAAATATATTTTTTTATCTTTTATTTTTCACATTTTTTGTACACAATAGAATCAAGCATATATATGATGGTTCATATATTCTGTTTAAACAATATATTATTCAGTTCATTGCATATTCATATATTTCAAAATGTTCAATAAAGAACTCTTTTTGTCAACTGGTTGCATAACTTTATGTTCAAATTCAAAGCTGTAAAATTTTCAAAGCTGTAAACAAATATTATAGATATTATTTTGAAAATCATATCTATGACAACCTACTGTATGTGAAAAATATCTCATAATGTGATTATCGTCTTTTTTTTAACAAAAAAGACAACTTTCCGTCATGTTGTTCAATTTTGTTTTGTATGAGAGCTATTTTTTTCTCAATATTTATTCTTATCTGCAAATAATGCATCAAAAATTCAAATTTAGGCAATTGTTTTTCACTTAAAAATGTATAACTTCATAATAAATAAAATAACATTAATTGCATTTGTGTTTTTGACTGCTTTACTTATGCCAAAATATATCATTTCAATGTTTAGTCCAATCTTGTGATTATTCTGTCTAAAAACTTCGAGAGGCTGTTTCATAATATATGTGCGTACATTTTGTTTAATGCAACTACAAAATATATGTTATTATTCATGCATTTAAAATGTCGCACAAGGTTACACTTATGAAGGAACGTATTTGTTGGAATTATTCGCAAAATATGCTTATATTGAAATTTAAATTTTTAACGATTGCGTATAAAAACATTTTCAGTCTAGTTGTTTCCTTTAAAACATGTTTGTCCATTTAATTTATTTTGGTGTTTTGATCGTATAAAATAATCTTTCCTGTTGAGTGTATGTTGGAATTTCTTTCTTTAAACTGTCTTTATTGTAGTAAGGTACACTTTTAATGATATGTTGACACCTTAAAAAGTCTGACTTCTCAATATCATATTGGAGGTTTTGTTTCGGACCATGCCTTTAAAACATCTTTTTAAAAAGTGTTATTTTTACCAAAAGCATCTATAACATTATCATCTAAATTACAGACGAATATGAGTTGTCCGCCCATATTATCTCGCAGATGTTCATATATATTTCCCATTCCCCTTTATTATTTGTATCACATAACCGTTTTACCCAACAACTTTTCATTGAAATTAGAGATTTCGAAATGTCAATCAATTTCAGTCCTCCAAGTTCGTATTTCTAAAGTAAGAAGATGTTGTACCACATAAATTCAACAATAGTTTTCGTGATATCTTTAATTGTAGGTTTGGTAGGGTTTGGTAAAACTATTAATGTATATATAAGTTAAATGGCTTTTTTGGGTTGCATAGGGTTCCTAAAATTTCAAAGTAATTTCAGTAGATTTAGGGCATGTAAAGAAAAGGCACAGTTTCTGCTCAAATAAAGCAAACGTTTAAGAAGCATCTTTATTTTGTAAATGTTTATAAAATTGAAATGAAGATCATCGTTTTACTTTTTTTGCTTGAAAGTAGACAGATACACGTGTGTCCAGTTAGCATCAATGCCTCTGAAATAATTATGGAGCAGACAAGTCGATTTCTATATGCAACCTTCTGGGGCGTACACAATATAAGTTTAACATTCGGGATTCAAACCTTAAAATGCCCAGATTCTGCTATTGCAAGAAAATGCTGTTAAGCACTCCACTATATTTCTGTATTGATCAAGATAAATGAAATACACTTATTTATTACTGTTTGAAGGTTAAAATTGTAAACAAATAATGACGCAACTGTCAAAAATTAGCGGTAGCATAGTATAATAATGACTGCAAATAGGAGGGCAGTAATGATATATCATTCATGACTAAACTATTATGTGAAACGACGCAATTTGTATCCACTATTTTCGAGTTTTTGATTTACGTTTTGCTTATCGATGCTCAGACGATTTCCGGTTACTCGTTGACATCCCTATTTAAACAAGAGGGCACAGATGGTCCTATATCGCTCACCTGGCTACCATTGGCTAATATAGAAGGTCATCAATAGCAGAAATGGTCAATTTTGACCTGGTGCTCATGATTTTCCTCTATATGAGCCTATGTAAATTCAAGAGACCCCAGGACAGTGTCAATTTTGACCCTTAGGATCATGATTTTAACAGTCTTTGTAGAGGGTTACCAGGTAATGCTACATGCTAAATCTCTAAGCCCTAGGCCTTGTTGTTTCAGAGAAGAAGATTTTTTTTTCATACATTAGTCTATGTACAAACAAGTGATCCCGGGCGGGGTCAATTTTGATCCTGGGGTCATTATTTGAGTTTAGTTCAGTTTAGTCATGAATGATATATCATTACTGCCCTCCTATTTGCAGTCATTATTATACTATGCTATGGTAGAAAACCACTAGGTAATGCCACATTTTAAATACCTTAGTTATATGCCTTGTGGTTTTAGTGAAGAAGAGTTTTAAGTTTTTCCTATATAAGCCTATGTAAAAACAAGTGACATATCCCCGGGGAGAGTCAATTTTGACCTGGGGGTCATAATTTGATCTTAGTAGAGGTCCATTAAGTAATGCTACATGCTAAATATATTAGCTCTAGGCCTTGTGGCTTCAGAGAAGATTTTTAACGTTCGAGATCTTACGGTCATACACATTCTCTGTAACTATGATTAGGAATAGTGAAAATGTGAAGGTACTAGAGTGTAAACACATTTATATATTGCATTTTTTGTTAAATCAAGGGCCATAACTCTGGAAGAAGTAATCCCATCAAGCCCATAATTAAACTCAGCCGAGATCTTATTGTCATACACAGTCTCTGTAAATATGATAAGGATTAAAGACAAAATTCAATTCAATTCAATTTAATGGTTTATTGTATAATAAGGCCTCCAGTCCATACACAAGTATAAAAATATACAAAATATTTTCATAGAGTGCATTAACATATAGGTGCGTAAAAACAACAAAGATGACTATCATACAGAGGTTCACATATCGACATAGTACTTATTTTGTATATCTCAGTATTGATAAAATTATTGAAAAACTGATAAGTACTGTTCCCTTTGTTGTAATGCATAATATATATACATGGCAACATGGCGTATGATATGTTCATTTTCAGAAGACATTAAATTATTTAACTTGTACACTGACGTATTCTCAATATATGTTTTAGGATTATTAACAACGAATGACGCTATATAACGGACACAAAAGTATAAAATGGTGTTCGTCTTCAACATAATATTCACCGTAGGGACAGTCTCTTAAATCCCTTTCAATACCAAAATGTCTACCCTTTTCAATCATGAATGACAAGAACTTCTAAATGCTGCAATGCAATTTCTAAATTTGTTGATATCAACAACATTTACATACTTTTCAACTTTATATACTGTTTTGTACTTAGCATAATAAAAAAGTTGTGTGCTATGATAACATGTATCCCTCCATTCCTGGATATACTGGACCCCAAATTTCAAAGATGCAACATTTGAATCAAATATTTTAGAAAACGTTGTATGGAAGACATGGATAATTGTACAATGAACTAAATACATGCATTAGTACTTTATTTGCCTTAAGCGACATGGCCTCTGCAATTTTGTACATATAAAGCTTATTTGAAAAATATATTCTAACGTACGTAAAACCATAAACTACTTCTATGTCCAATTCATTGTATTTCAATCGTTCTCTTACACTTAATCTACCTCCTTGTTTAAAAACAAGAACTTTTGCTTTAGCTGTATGAACAAGTTTAAACATGTCATCTGCAAAAATAAGCAAAACTATTTCTACAATATGAGGAAATAATTGGGTACTTCTTATTCTATTTTTACATAACAAAGAGTATAGTTCATCGATAAACAATGCAAACATAATTGGACTCAAATTACAGCCCTGACGCAATCCGATGAGACATTCAAAACTTTGTGTTATACCATTGTTAGTTCTATCACACGCTTTTACAGAAACATATATTGACTGTATTGCATTATATAAGTTACCTTTTATGCCACCTTTTCTTAGAACTTCATACAATATATTGTGGTTCACAGAATCAAACGCTTTTTGAAAATCAATAAATGCTACGTACAATGTTTTCTTTATCATACATAACTATTTACTTACAATAGCTTGAAGAATAAAAGCATTATCTACAGTGCAATATTCTGATCGTAATCCCGCTTGGGCTTCACAAATTGTACAATAAGCATTTACATAAGATGTTAAACGCTTTGTGATAATTGCTATATAAACTTTGCTCAGAACATCTAATAAAGCTATACCACGATAATTATTTGGGTTATTTAGACTACCCTTTTTGTAGAGGGATATAACAACCGTTTTAGTCCATTGATTTGGGAATTCACCCTTGTGAAACAATCTATTAAACAACTTACGAATAAAAGGTAAAAACACATTTACACCATATACTAAATGCTGTGGAATAATCACTCCACCAGTAGCTTTATTCAATTTTAAAGACGTTATACTATTATGTATTTCCTCGTCTGTGATACTGGAATTGAAAATTAATTGTTCAATATCCTCAAAATCATCATTTTCATTTTCAGCATCAATTCGTTCTTCATGTTCGCATGTGTAAAAAGATTGCTAAAATGATTAAACCAATCGTCCATTGAAATGTTTTGTTCCGTTTTTGGTTTATTAATCAGTTTTTTAACCTCGCTCCAAAAACTTTTTGAGTTACCAGTTGTATTTTCTAATTTCGACAATGCATTTTTATTATAAAATACAAACCTTTTACGTTTATATATATTCTTATAAACATGTTTACTATTTACATATAACAATAAGTCATTTTCACTTCGGCTATACCGAAAATGATTCAATTGTTTTCTTGTATCAGCCTTGGCTCGTTTGCAGTCAGTGTCGAACCATGGCTTATGGTTACTAAATTTACAACCATAACGTTTCAATTTCTTAAATGCAACACTGCTGTTCAGAATGGCATCTTCAAATGCACTTATTACCGAATTTATGTAACTGGTGTCATCATTTAAAAGTGTTTCTACGTTATCAAAACTTCCATTAATTACATTTTCTGCAAAGTATCTATTATATTCACTGCAATTGTCATCTGTCAAATTATATTTAAAACATGCATTGCTACCGGTGCCGTTACATTTGAAACTATGAACAACATCTGGCACTTTCAAAGATAGTGATAATGGAAAATGACTACTTTTACTATTCTCTAAAATTTCAAAATTGCTTATAATATTAAACAAATTTTTAGACACTATAAACTGCCATTTTGGTTTAAGAATGTACATCCACTACTATGGGGACGGAACAACCCATTTACAATGAAACAAGCAAATGTTTGACAAACATATATAAGTTGGCGCTCATTAGCATTCACTATTTTATCTGATGCAAATCTATCTTTATGTACGTTGTAATCTACAATATCATGAAATTCATACAGATCTGGTATATAAACACTGAAAGAAGGTGCTAGAGTGTAAACATAGTTAAATATAGCAATGTTTTGTTAGATTAAGGGCCATAACTTTGAAAGAACTAATTCCATCAAGCCCATAATTAAACTCATCCGAGATATAATGATCATACACATTCTTTGTAAATATATATAGGATTAAAGAGGAAATAAAGGTGCTGAAGTGTAAACAAAGTTAAATATAGCATTTTTTGTTAAATCAAGGGCCATAACTTTGGAAGAACCAAGCCCATAATTGAACTCATTCGAGATCTAACGGTCATCTACATCCACTGTAGATATGATTAGGATAAGTGAAATGGTGCTTGAGTGTAGTAGAAGGAATGAAGTAGCTATAGTGTAAACATTGTTAAATATTGCATTTGTTTGTTAAATCAATGACTATTACTCTGGAAGAACTAATCCGATCAAGCCCCTAATTGAACACATCTAAGATATAATCATACACATTATTTAGAAAATATGTTTAGAATTAGTGAAACATGACGGTTTTAGAGTGTAAACATAGTTAAATTTTGCAATGTTGTTTAATAAGGGGCCATAACTCTGGAATAACTAATCCGATCAAGCCCCTAAGATCTTATAAGCATTCACATTCTCTGTAAATATTATTAAAATTAATAAAGGAATGAAGGTCATAGAGTGTAAACATAGTAAAATCTTGTTTTTTTTTTGTAAAATCAGGGGCCATAATTCAGGAAGTACTGATCCGATAAATTCCATAATCGAACTCACCCGAGGTCTTGTGGCCATATACATTGTGTTTAAGTTTTTTTATGATTGTTTCAAAGATGTAGATGCTAGAGTGAACAAAATCTAATTGTGAACGGACGGACGGACGACAGACATTCAACGATCCTAAAAGCTCACCATGACCACTTTGTGGTCAAGTGAGCTAAAAACAAGTTCAAAAAAATAAGTTCGGTAACGTCGTAGTACCAACTAAATCAAGAACCACCAACAGGTAAGTGTAATGTTATACATGTATTCACTTCCTACTTTTAAAAAACGCAAGTAAGTACATTTGAACATAAAATGAGTTTTATATTGGAGACTTCGACTTGTTTATTGAATGCCCAAACTCTTCTAAACTTAATGATTAATATTTGTTCGGCTTTTTACTGGAAATGTTTTTTTGCTTCGTTTGTTATCGCTTAAACTTTTCATGATTTTGTCATCAGTTATTGAGAGAACATCTTGCTTTACGTTTGCGTGTATTGTGTTGCTTTTTTTGGACTGTGACAATAAACCAAGGCTGCTCTGTTACTATTGTCATCCTTTGTACACACAGGAAAACCATGTGTTAACAACTAACCTAGAGTAAAATAAACAGCAAAATTCCCAAAGGATAGCGAGTGGAATAAAGGCCTGGTGAAAGGCAGAACTAATTCAGCACCTCCACTTTCACTGTACTGTAACAAGTAGATCTACATGTAATTAAAATAAAACCTGCTCGATTGTATGTATTTAGTAATCAAACCAAGCTAAGCCTTGATGGTTATGCTTTTAGAATTTCATTCAATTTATACGTATGTAATGAAACATTCTCGTTTACAACTTAGATTGATCACTCTCGAGACTTCCTGTAGAATGGAATCAATCTTCAAGAGAGACAGACGATGTCACATGTGGATATATTTGTGTTTTGCCTAATGACACCTCTGCCTGAAGGTAATCGAACCCAGGACCCTTCTATCCTGATGCGAACACGCTTTTACTGTGCCAGAGCAGCTCTACCATTTAGCTTTGAATGGAACAGAAGGCAAAAACATCACTTTTAAATTTGGATTGAACTCTTTGAGAATCACAGAACATTTAAACTATATTTTATACGGAGTTACGTGGGCTCACGAACATAAACAATCATACGTTAAATATGAAGAATCGATTCCTTTAATTAAGTAGTGTGTGCACTTAATCACGTTCTAATTCCGTATGTTTGTATTGCATTCCGGCACTGTATGTATAAGTACTAACCTATTGATAATTAGCAATGCTCACGGAATAATAATTTGGAAATCTAGTAAGCAACAATTGTTTTCGCTACTATACTTTTTTATCTAAACGATACCTTGAAACATATTAAGGGTGTGATAGTTTATCTATATAAAAATAGGTATATCATAAGAAGTGTAGCATTATTTCTGAATACCGTGTAAACAGTTAACACATGGAAATTACTTAAAGAATGTTGATTTAACATATGTAATATACAACTATGACAAGGTCTTTTATATGACAACTGGGACATATATTGAGTATCTGTCCAAATATGGTCACTCTTTTGTAAAATATGGAAATTTTGAGTATACCCATGTTAATTATTGCATGTATACAGCTCTGAGAGGCTAGTATAACTTTATGTATATGTGACCGAACCGTATTTCGGACGGATTTTAGCCTGACCTTTACGTATCTCGGACCGGAAATATTATTTGGATTTC
>JAUMHA010387725.1:0-12020 GCA_032359765.1 Saxidomus gigantea
CATATGTGCGTGCATACACATTATCGAAAGTCTCGTGATCACTCTATTAAAACTTGTATAATAAGAATAGTCTAATATGCTTTGATTATAAATACGAAAATTTATTATAGATACACATCTACAGTTACTTAAAGCGGCAATCCCTACAAATACCAGACTATTTTATGAAAATGTTTTAAATCGGCTGAATGTTCATACAATCATAAATAAAGACATCCTATATCGTGAAATGTCTCACAAAATGCCAATATACGTAGCGACCTTTTATAATAAATCGCTATTCACTCAAAAATAAATATATTATAAAATGAACGTTTAACTATACTACAACGCATCATAATTTGCGAAGTTTACTTGTTTTTTACTACATGTGTACTTTTTTCGGTTTTGTCTTTAATATTTTTGGACTTTTCATAAATATATTACTCATAGCTTTTTAAGTAATTTCAAAATACATCCAGTTTTAGGGATTGCCTCTTTAATTTCGAAATATTTAACATGCCATTTTCATGGTAGAATTTGAGCAAAATTATAAATTTCCATCAATGGAATTATTTACCTCTATGATTTTTTTTCTTCTATTCTAGGAACTGGAACAATGGGAACAGGGTCAGGTATGTAAAAGAGCATGCTAGAAAAAAGCGACATTTCTGCCTTAAAGCTTAATGGGACATACCCTATAACTGATGTCAGATGAATAACCTCCAAAACATAAATAACAGAATCTTTGGAAGTATTCTGACTTAACCTAAATGTTTCAGTTATGCATTCCCAGTCATTATCGCAGCGGTTTAAAATATACTGCAGTACCATAAACCATTCAATAATCTATGTAAAGTTGTTGTTGTACAATTAATGGGTGGATGCGATTTATTACAAAAAGCCTCTATATTAATTAATTGTGGTAAAATGAGGCATTTTTCGCCATAGGTTCTTCTTTGAAATCTTATTTGTTTATTATTTTACGTTCGTTGAACACATAATCTATGGTTCGAGAATATAAATTGCTAGATGTAGGGAGTGCTTCTTTAAATCATATACGTTGATATGAAAGTTCTGCTACTCGTTCATTCATTTATGACTTATTTCTTTTCCGAATGATCACTTTGATTTGAATTGCTCGAATAATATAATAAATTTACTGATAAAATAATGATAGAACAATCTTGATGTTTTTCTTTCTTTCATATCAAGATCTATATCGTTTCTTCACGAAAGACGTTTCTTATTTTTTTGCAAAATCATAAAAAAGAAAGTGCGTGCGCTGTATTTGATACAAATGGTTTTGATTCAAAAAGCAATGTTAAGTTTTATTTCATCTCTCTTGGTAGTAGAGGTGCTGTGATTATTCTAACATTCAAAATGAACCCCAACCTTAAGTCACGTGACTTATATTTACAGAAGGACCAGCATGGAAAACTTTGTAAACATTTTCTCACAGTGACCAGAAAACTGATGAGTTTTATTCAATTAAACTGTAAATGTTAATTAGTATAGCATTGCATTATCTAGGAACTTGCGTGGACAAGATTGCAAACTGTGCTGCTTACACCAAGGCTGTGTGCACAAACACGGACTACGCCACGTGGGTATTGAACAACTGTGCACATTACTGCAACAAATGTGGTAAGAATATAATTTGTTCAGTTTAAATTACAACTAATTGGAGAAATTTCTTTGTAAAATATGCTTGTAATTGTAAATGGCGTAGCATATACATGCCGTGTGTTTACATACAAGGCAAGGCCTACTTATATACCGTATATATATATAATATACATGTTACCTCACAGTTTCCTATTCAACATGATATATGTAACGGTGACACAATAGCAAATGAGGAACATCATTTATTAAGTATAAATGAGCTGAGGCTCAAGCATACAATGCAAATGGGAAATATACATGTACACACAAAGCCGAAAAGAAAACTAGATTGTTTCAATGAAAATATTATATTCGTATATTGTATGATTTAATTGAACTAACACGTAGCACATAGATGTTTTCAAAGAGTGTAAATACAATCATGCAACACCATCCCATGTTTTAAATTATACAATGACAAATGACAGGCGGAACAATGACTGGTACAGGAGGAACAATGACTGGTACAGGTACCGGTACAGGAGGAACAATGACTGGTACTGGTACAGGTACAGGCGGAACAATGACTGGAACTGGCGGCACAATGACTGGAACTGGAGGAACGGGTAAGACCCCAAACTTTTAATCGCCCTAGCTTATTAACAAGAATAAAAAAAAATATTCATTTTGTATATCATAACGTTTTTTTGCTGTGGCAAGGTTTAAGGCTTGCTTTGCTTCCATTCCTATTTCCTAATCTCAGTTTTCTAAGAATATTACGTTACCTAAAACCCGCTTGACTGAATATATTTTACGGTGCAATACATGTAGCAGACAATAATGTATTGCCTTAGCGTGTGGTTGCTATGGGAATTGAGAGATGCATTACATCAATTTCTTTAATAAAGTTACTCTCTATAAACGAACAAGGTAGTCAAAACAGCAACAAAAACAAACTTTATCTTATTGAATTTGTTAAATAAAACCAGGAACGGACGACCATCTTCGTGACATGTATCTTGCGGTTGTGTAATTTCTCTGCTGGTCATGTTTGATATGAATTCTGCACACACTGATGTATCATATCCGGTTCTGTAATTTTGTATTTTATCTATGTATATAATATAAACATTTTGATATGATTCAATATTCAATATCTTCTTAAAGATGGATTTGGAATTTATTGATTTGACTGGCAATGAATTGATTTGCCGCACAATCTCGAGCACTGGTTTTATTATTGAAACAAATAGCTTTTGGCGTCCGGTTGTGTTCAAGTCAAAATTTAAGGTTGTATTTTTGCAATGAGTATAGTATAAGTGAAATAAGAATTATTTTTAACAATTAAACTGTCCTGTCTCGGGACCAAACGAAACGCATCATTAATCAAGTACTTAAGGCAATACTTTACTGCGGACGAAGTTATTTGTATATGTAGTAAACGTAAAAAAACTGTTTAAAGAGAAGGCGCTTTAACTCCTGAAAGTGCTTTTTGTGGGCAAGGCTATTCTTTTTTTTTGTGTTAAATGTATTCGTGCTGATTTATTTCAGTTTTACATATTTATGCCTGCTTTTGCTATATGTGGCACACTACCCAATAAAACAAAGTGTAAAACTTACTTTTTGGCCGGTGACACGTGACACTCGTTGTTATGTGTTGGTATATGTCAAAAAGAAGTTGCACACTAAGATGGTTACACCTTAAAAATAGAATTCTTCATAATTAAGAAGCCGCTTTTCATCATCTTTTGGATCCTCTGCATTTGAATAATACGATAAAATTATGTTTTGACGGAATAATCGAGGGAAGAAGATTTTGTTTAATGTTTTATCGGGTAGTGATGCTTAAAATAACCAACAGGCGGGGCTTCTGCTACATTTTGCATGGACAAGGTTGACTGCAAAGCTTATGAGGCTACTATGTGCACGGACGTGAAATTTCAAACGTGG
The DNA here is from genome assembly GCA_032359765.1 of Saxidomus gigantea. Lineage (NCBI taxonomy): Eukaryota > Metazoa > Mollusca > Bivalvia > Venerida > Veneridae > Saxidomus > Saxidomus gigantea. The sequence continues at coordinate 3,538 of JAUMHA010387725.1, forward strand.
GCGAAAGAAAATTGTCCAGTGCACTGTAATATGTGCGGAGGTAGGTGATTTTACTTCAATGGTTTCTCTAGTATTTGCGTCATTCAATTGGCTTTTCGCACTCATCGTAATTTCGATTTCGTGCAATTTGGTACAACTTTTTAATGGCGCAATGTTTTGTGTTTTGTTTTGCCATTCACTTTCTAACATATTCGTTTGCTTCATCTCAATTAGAATACGAGGTTAAGTTTCTATGTGACACTGCATAATCAAGAGTCTTAGACGAACAGTAGTTTAATGTCATGCCATTATTGCCCAAGAAAAACTGTACTGAAAACATTTGGAATTATATATCAGTGAAATTTGTTTTTAAATTTTATGGATAACAAGGCCTGGACATATTTCTGTTGTAACAGTCGGGCTTTCTTACGCCATCTGTAGTGCTATGAAACATACTTATTGAAAAACTTTTTTTCTGCGAAAGGAACTGGAACTGGTACAATGACCGGCGGAACAGGAACGGGAACAATGACCGGAGGAACCGGAACAATGACCGGAGGAACCGGAACAATGACCGGAGGAACCGGAACAATGACCGGAAGTAAGCCTGATATAAAATTTGTAAATTGAAACTCTCTTTGTCTTGCTCCGTTTTCCACCCCTGACAACATGTAGTCCTTGTACACGCTCGGAGACGTCACTCAAAATATTTTTAAAAATTTAAACCTCCTTATAGCGTCTCAAATAGCGTGGCTGTGAACTGTGAAAGAATGATTTCCATTTATGTCAATTACAAGATGGATTCCCGTGAAACAAAGTGTCCAATTTATTGTTTACTGAATTTCAGGCTGCGCTGATGTTGCAACCAACTGCGCCATGTTAAATACGCAATCTCACATTTGCTCAGATGCCGGAGCAAAAATTTATGCCCAACAGAACTGTGCAAAAACATGTAATCTGTGTGGCGGATGTAAGTATTACATAATACAGTCACGTGATACATTCTAAATATGTGTTTGACGAATTATTTTCTTGAAAAGTGTAAGAATCAGTTTTTAGGGGCTTTAGATCTACAGGTGTAGTTGCTGAAAAAAATATGAAGGGGTTACCGGGCACGAGAAGGGCACTGTACTGTACTATTATCATTACATTTATTAACTAAGCACAGCAGAAATCCAGTGATAGGGTATGTAGGCAAAATTGTGGTCGTAAAAAATTCCAATTTTGCTTTAACTAAAGGGTACGGTGTGACATTATAGAATAATCATGACATAGTTTTCTAGCCACTGGAAAAATAACACCTTAAAAGTTTGAAATACTTGTGTAACGTTAAAATGTCACCAGTAGGAAGCTTGTTTACACTGAAATCTGCGCATTTAACATCTTAAATATGTGTACGCATAATCTTTAATTTATGAACGGACTGGTTATCTGCTATTGTTTTCAGCAATGACCGGTGGAGGGACTATGACCGGTGGAGGGACTATGACCGGTGGAGGAGTCATGACCGGAGGTGGCTGTAAGTATATTGTTACAGTATGTTTTCCACTTCTGTTACAGACTGTAACAGTTCATAATAAGTGTAACCACGTGTATACTATAATTTTCCAACACATTCGAGATCCAACCAAGAGTCGAGTCAAATCTACTGTTTGCATAGAAAACATTTTCATTGAGTGCTCAAAGTTAAGTAAGAGATGCTTTTTAAAATACGAACTGTTGTCAACTCCGTGATATGTAAAAGTTGAATCAAAGTGTCACGTGATCAGTTTAGAATAACCATATTTCTGGCTCAAATCAAATGGTTTTACGATTATAATATTCTTGCGCAACTAACGGAAATAATGAGCAGTTCGGAAACTTCGCATTTTTAATACTTCACGATGTGTTTTAAAAAGGCAGAATTCGACTTAGGCCGTTTAATGTATAAAATATCAGCAGTTCGAACTCCAACGGTGCGACTTCTATTTATCAGCTATTATTATTAAGATGTTTTTGTTTAAACGTACTATTTGAAAATCGAAAATTCTGTCAGATGTGGAATATTTATTTTACTATACAACATTTTATTTGAAATTCTGTTCTTCAGCATGTGCTGATGTAATATCAAACTGCAACGCTTACGATCCATCCATCTGTACGAGCGCTGACTACAAACAATGGGCAACTCAGAACTGCGCTGGAACATGTCACTTGTGCTGTACGTATTTTTCATTAAGAGTTGATAGACTGATAGAAGTTCTGTATAAATATAATGTGACGTTTTATGATATTATACATTACATTTGAGTGGCAGCTTATGGAAATAAGAACAAATTTATTGTTATGCCCCCGAAGGAATTTCAGATGGCATGTAGAAATCGACTCGTCCGTCCGTTTGTCCTTTTTATTTGAATCTTTATACAGTGATAGCGCATAATGAGAGGAAGTGCATTGAATAATAACCATGATTCAACCGTGCCTAAGTTTTTAATCATCCCGCTTTGTTACAGTAAAACTCTTAAAGTACTGAAAGAAATTTGTTCAACTTGCAAACAGTGAAACAGGACATTTAAGGCAAGTGCAGAGCCCAAGAATCATAACTCTGCACAGCCTAATTTTTTAATTATTCCCCCTTTGTTACATTTTCTTGTCTGGAGCTTAACTTTATAAAAGTACTGGAGGTAATGTGTTCAAATGGAATACAATGAGGGAGGACATTAAGATGAAAAGCAGTGCCCAAGAACCATATCCTTCTATTGCCTGATTTTTCAATTTACTCCATTAATTGAATTTTCTTGTCCGGAACAAAACTGCAAAAAAGTATTAAAGGGAGATATGTAGGACCACATTCGTAACAGATCGCATTTGTAACAGGTGTTCAAGCACATATGTAACAATTTTTGAGGCAAATGTGATCGATGCCGATTTTTGATGTGACATCTGATCACATTTGTCACAACTCATTTTCAATCGGTAAAATGAACAAAATAGTGCATTTTTACATCTGAATCACATTTGTAACATGTTTAATCTCACTTATACGAAGTGACAAAGTAAGCTATTGTGATCACCCTTTGTACGTCGTCCGTCGTCCGACCGTTCACATTTTTCTTGTGAATACGATAGAGACAACATGATTTTTTTTGTTAACCCAACTTGCACAGAACTTATATATATCTATGATATCTCGGTACGTTTCGAAAACCAGCAATATCACCTTATTCGTCTTAGAATTGTGGCCCCTGAGATGGCAATAATTACTGATTTTAGCTTTGTGAACGCGATAAAAACCACATTTTTTGTTTATTTTGACTAAACTTGCACACAACTTGTATATCTATAAGATCTCGGTTCCCTTCAAAAACAACCGTATTGCACCATTTGACTTGGAGTTACGGCCCCTGAATTGGCAAAAAAGTGCTGATTTATCCTTGTCAACACAATGGAGACTACATTTACTATTCGATTTTTATCAAAGTTATACAGGCTCTCACTTCCTCTTAAAACAGTCATATCGCGACATTTGTCTCGGAGTTCTAGCTGAAATGGAAAAATTTGCGTATTTTAGTCTTGGAACACAATAAAGACCATATATATTATTTCATTTTGAACAAACTTGTATAGAAGTCATATATCTAGAACATCTCGGTTCCTTGCGAACACGAGCTATATAGCACCATTTGTCCTGGAGTTACGGCAACTAAAATGACAAAATTTGCCGATTTAACATTGTGAACATGACAGAGATCACATTTATTATTTGATTTTGACCAAACTTGCATTGAAGTTATATATAATTAAGATCTTGTTTTTCATCGAAAAGTAGACATATCACGCTATTTCTCTTTGAGTCATGGCCCCTAAAATGGCAAAATCGCAGATTTAATAATATTTATAGTGTAATACTACTCATGTGAGCGATAGTGTTCCATGACGGCTCTCTTGTTTATTAGAGGGATATTTCTGGTCAGGTTAATATCTTGGTATCTGGCAATTAAACTTTCGCAAGAATACCGTTATCATGACTGGTATATTCATAGTAGCGTGGTACAACATGTACATGTCACTTATAAATTTCTCACATCGGTTTTGGTTTGTAAGATTTCATTTTTACTAAATGCATGAATATATAAGTATGTATGATTAAAAGGGAAGATGCACACCACATGCAATCCCTGTATAACTTTAACAATCGGCAAATCACTGGCTGTATCGCTTCAACAACAAATAAAATGCACTAAAATCAAGACCAAGGCAGTCTCAACTAACAAAGAAAGTGTTATAAAAGCTTGTTTCCGTAGAACACAAGGTATATATACAATTATGTATACTTAAAAATAGTGACTAGCTTGACTGCTCATGGCTATTGTTCTGATCCTGATGTCGTCGGCGTCCGCGGTTCGCTGCAGGATAGGTTTTTCGTTTTCGTTTTATCTTTATCAAATCGCATCGCTTTAAACATAAAAAAACAACTTATACTGACGACAATGGAAACATCAAATGAAATATGTCCCATTTAAAACCCTAACGTGAACTTTATTGCGCAGGCCGATCTTGGCCCACACTAGCCACAAAGCCTCGAAGATTCCCGAAAGCCCATTTTCTCATGATGCGGCTCAAATAATTTTACGAAGTCATTGACGTCGACGACGACGACGCTAACTTGTGATGGTGCTTATTGCAGTCATTTAATGATGTTGCGATGGAAACCAACTGATTGAACATTTGCAGTATAAAACTCGACATGATACATATGTGCATCTCATGTCAACCCCCATGTTGGACAAATACATTCGTAACACATTTTACCTGTTACGAATGCGATCGCATACGTACGAAATATGCTACAAATGCGATATGTTACGAATGTGGTCCTACAGAGCTATCTGAAATTTAATACAAGTGCAGTGTACAAGGACCACAGAGCTACCTAGCCTAATTTTTTAATATCCCCCTTTCTTACCTTTTCTTGTCCCGGACATAATCTTACGGTACTGAAGGAAATTCATTCAAATTGCATACAGTTTGAAAAGAGATTAAACGAATATGCAGTGCCCAAGAACCTATATTGCCGCATTTTTAATTTATCTATCTTTTCTTTTCTGTAAATTTTCTGTCAGATCACCTTGCTTTTATATGCAATGAAAGTTTATACTTAACTTTGAATATGGGTAATTTAGCAATTAATAGTGTGCGGTGCACAAGAACCATATTCAAGCGTCATCACTTCGGGGACATTCGGCACATAATGAGTGACAGCTGTTGTTACATTTATCAAAACTTGGTGAAATAAAAATTTTAAAAAAGAAATGACACATGAGTATGACACCTACCCCTTACACTTCTGGCGGCTACAATGATAATTCTAGCATTGCTACCAGCGCAAGTCACGATCAACCTGCACATCCATACATACTGATCATGATCTCCACTCTTCACTTTTCAGTCGTTAAATTTCGAGTGAACATCTTTAAACAACTATACAATTCAAGATGAATAAATCCATTTTAGAAATTGAACATTGTAAGGATTGGGAATGTAAAACTATAGATTAGCGCATAGAGGTAGCACATTATATCTGTGGTATTCTAATTTACATTAACGTTTAACATATTTACAGCAAGTGTCAGTTCTGGTGGAATGACAGGAGGAACCGTAACCGGAACTGGTGGCGTGATCACGGGAACTGGTATGATGACAGGAACTGGAACCGGAACCGGAACTGGTGGCACAATGACAGGTTCTGGATCTGGTAATTTTTGTGCAGGCTATACACTACTAAAAGTGAAACCTGGAATTTTTGTTTGTTTCATTATACAATTACATTTTCGCATAGTAATGTATCCACAGTAGAAAAAATTATGCAAAACCGAGTACAAATATTTGAGGTTAACGTCTATACTAATATATATTTACCGAGAGAATAAAAGCAACAAAGAAAGCAGGATTCAAATCCCATTATGGGATTTAATAGTCATTGATTATCGTTAGAGAAAACTGATCTCTCAAAGGAGGTCAGCAATTCTGTAGCAGTTTCAGCTTTTGAGGCATATTTTGCTGTGTATTTCTATGACGTCATTAATTAGTAAACATGTATAACGTTTTGTGTTATAGTAATCAAAATTTAGCCAGTATTGGTTAGGCAAGTTTCATTGCGGTTAGTTTGCGTTCTTTATTTGCTGATGTTACCTTTACTGTATTACCCGTGTTGTCCATTGCAGGCTGCGTATACAACTCACATTTGTACACGCAAGGACAGACATGGAAGGACGCATGTAAATTCAGCTGTCAGTGTGTTGACGGATCTACAGGAAAATACCAGTGCAGTCAGTTGTAAGTCCATTTATACCAGGACAGGATCTCTTGGTACACCTTTCTGCAGGAAATTGTACGATAATTTATGTAACTTGAGATGGTCAATTGATATTTTTATATCAACGACTTTTCTATAATATTTTCAACAAAAAAAGTCCACATGATTTTATAGTCCCTTGATAATTGAGGATGTAAACTTACTTTTAGCTCTTATATTACCAAGAAAGATGTCTTACCGTCGAAATTTGCGGTTTTTGTACGAAAACATAAGTGTTGCTTTTTTACATCGAAAGTTCATGCTGTATGTAAAGAGCCATATTTGCCATTAATAAAAAAAACAACAATTTTTCGTGAAGAAGCGACAAAAATAATCATAGTGTTACACGTTAGCATTGTTTTAGGATAAATGGAACACATTTTCTATAATTATTCTATTAGTTTATTATTCTACACGACTATTGGAAATAATAATAGCACTTTTAAACACTTTTCGTTTAGAATTTATTACTCCGAAATATTTCTTCGATAAGCAAGTATCCATAAGTGATTTTTGAGATAAAAACACGTGTACATGTATTAATTAGTAACCCGCTTTAACCGGCCACTTCTATTGGCCTTGTCATCGACCTACTGCGCTTTACATTACTTATATTGGTATGAAATTTACAGGTGCGTACAATGGCAGCTTCCCCAACAGTGTCACATGAACCCCCCAGCCCCAGGTAAATGCTGCCAGACGCCAGCTTGTCCAGCCGGCTTCAACATTCAATACCCACAAGGATACACCGAACAGTAAAACACTGAAATGAAAATATTGTGTTACAATAAACTCATATCTTTATTGTTGAAAGTGATACTGCAAGAATAAATTGTTAAAATTATTTTAAGATTTGTAATGCATGATGCATATGTTTGAAAGGTTCCATTAGTTAGGTTGGGTTGATGCAGAAATTGTTCATTTAAAATATGCTTGGATGTCGATAGACAAAAAGGTTCTGTTCCCTATAGTTTAGACAAAGAAATGGTTTAATCTATAGATTGAGTTATAATATAGACATAAACATACTAAACTGTACCTGATAAATTGTATTTTACAAAATACTGCAATACCTCATGCAGAGTAAATATCACAGCTGAAGTGGTCTGATAAAGTCTCACGGTTAAAATTTTTAATATTTCATTTCAATGAAATGAACGACTAACCGATACTTCACTACAAAGTGGCCCCTGCAAAAAATGAATTGGTATAAAAGAATGAAAAATTGAAACAGAGCTAGATTCTTTTATTTCACTGGTCTAAAATGATAATTTAAGTGTTCAGTATCTACTAATATAATTTACCAAGGTCTCAAAATGTTGGCACTAATGTTTCATTATACTGTGGTGCGTGTGGTGCGTACTGTGGTGCGTGCTATGGTGCGTACCGTGGTGCGTACCACTTGCAAATTCAACGAAGCACGTATGAGAACCTACTGAAGCAAATGACAAATAGTTTATGGAGACGGGTAAAGGAAAATGTATTTTCACATTGTAGAAAACGAGAAGTTTCATTCACGCCTGTAAAAGTCTCGGCCACACTCCGCACCCTTCATAGTTTTAACTTACCAAGACGACTTTGTATTTTCTACAGCTGCTAATCAGGCGGAAACACAGTCCGTCATATGTCAAAACTAGGAATGAATACGAACCAAGAAAATCTTAGCTTACTGTAACAACTACACAAAATAAGGAAGACACAAATTAAGAATTATAAACAAGTATATACATTTACGCCAATTAACAAAGACCACTGACATTGTCTGTGTTACAGATTGTCTTTAGGTTTCACAGGTATTTTGATTACAAATGAATGGTGCACGGTTTTGTCCCTGCTGGTCATTATTCGTAGGTTTTGACTTATTTTACAGTGGTTAAATATGTGCCAATGTGTAAATACAGACAGTAATGAATCGGACGCACCTGTTAATACAGACAATAATGAGTGGGACGCATCTGTGTTTTGGAGATTATTTCTGGTCAGAAACAAAAAACGCACAGGATGAGTTGTCTACAAATTACAAATACAAGTTAACAATATTACAGCACAATGTATACGTCAGCCACGTCCATGTCTCAACTCCGAACTCCCATATCAATATTATAATGTTATTAATCAAGTGATTTCATATTGGCCTTGTTATTTGTCCGAGGGTGGTCGTATTGGCCCA
>JAUMHA010387736.1:0-12020 GCA_032359765.1 Saxidomus gigantea
ACACAGTTGAGGTTGGTAATTTGAAAGATGTGCAGCATGTTAAGTGTTATTGTATCGTTGATTTGGTATGCTCTTGAAAGTTCTAGGTCAGAAGTACAACAAGATTCCTCTTAACAACACTGCTAGATCTCTTTAAAAAAATTACCTTGATAAAACAGCAACCTTTGTACAACAACATATATTTTGGATTCCCAACATGCAAAATTAGTAGCTGGTTCCTAGCCTCATAAAATTTAGACTTTGCTACTGATTCCTGGAATACTTTACCAGGTATTTACACAAAGTAGTCAGAAATGGTGAGCACCTGTTGAATTCTAGACAATATTATTGCTCTTAATTAAGGTATTAATTAGGAAAGATAATACATTGGATAAGATCTGAATCATTATGCAAGACAAATAAACATTAATGCTGTTTCTTTTGAAGATAGATTTATACCTTGTAGTATCTTACAGTAAATTTAATGGCACAAAAAGCTTTGGGATACCTTGGCTTAAGCAGTTGGCAGTATTAATTTTGGTAAAGAAACAGATTAGGCAGGTGAAATAAAGAAATAGAAAAGATAATGATAATTATAAGTAACAAGTGATAAATGACTAAAATATTGTTGAACTTTGGCAAAATTGCAAGATTATTGTCCAGATTTGCTCAGGTTTACCGAAAAAACAACAACAATGTAATTTTATCCTAAAAAAGTGAATCTTTAGATTAAAATTTTATGAAAGGGAAAGTGTGAGGGAGGACAGTGAGTGGGTGTTTTTTAGAATCTACAAAATTGACTTGCACTACTGGAAATTTTTATAAAGACTTGTGAAAAGATCTAGTAATTCAGGAATATTAACTTATAAAAGATCCCTCTGTTATCTCATTATTGAGATGGGCAGTGGCATAATTTATAGATGTTTCAGCTTCAAGTATTTCTTGCATAATGAGACCACCCATGGATGATTGATTGATTGATTGATTGATTGATTTGTTATGGTGTTGTATTAGATAACAAGGTTTTGATTGGTCTGTTGTGGTTGGTAGTAGATTGTGTTCCCTAGGGAGTCCGGGTTACACCAGTGTCTGTAATCAGCTGCTCAACAGACTGGTCAATTAATGCTAACGAGGCGTTGAGGTCTGCCTCACTGCTTGCTAACAAGTGATGTACAGAAGTGTATAGAAACAGGTGGATTACTTGTACAAGTGTTCACAGATAAGACTTGTTGTATGTGAACTGGAAATTGAAACTTTCTATAGTTTAATTTATTTTTGTTCTCACTCCAGATAGTTTAGACTCTGAAAAATCAAACGAATCAAGGATGTTTTTTTTTTTAAAGAAAATAGTTGTGAGTTTGTACATGTCACTATTACAAGTTTATAGGGAGTTTTAGGGTTTGAAACTTAACTAGCTTATATAATGTTATTTTCAGATACTTGAGCAACGACAGGATGGTATGTGGAAAGGTTGTCTGATGAAAGACGGGTGTATGGCCAAACCAGGCTGGTTCCCGGCGGATCATGTTGTCCTCATAGACAATACAGGTAAATACGGCTACATTCGTACAAATAACATGAGATTTAATAGTGTATTATTTAATATAAATTATTAATAGAAGAGCAGTTCAAATTAAAAGAGGTTCATTTAGATGGACTGCTTGGAACAGCGAGGCTGAATGTGGTAAGTCCAGTCAAACCTTTCATTCTAAGGTAAGTTATCTTAGTCAGTTATGTCTAATACAACAACCTTCTCAGTGAAACTGCAATAGGAAAAAGTTGGAAAGGTGCACACAAATATAGTAGACAAATATTAAAAAGTTTTGCATGTATTTCACATTGTGTAGATGTAACAGTGCATGCAGATACTTTCTCTTAGAATGTCTTTTCGTTGCTTCATGTCAGTATAGATATTGTGATATTTCATCATGGTAAAAAAATGTGTCTCAATGCCTGGATTCATACACTTATTGTTGCTTCAGCTTGTAGAAAAAACAACAAAAATATCTATTGATAAATTTTGGTTAATCTGGCCAAACAATATCTGAGGAATGACACTACATACAAAACAGAATTAATTGTGAGCAATCAGAAAAACCGTGTTTGTTAATTCTAATTCTTACAACTACTGAAGTGTATGTTTGGGTCTCCCAAGAGTTTATTTAAATTAACAGGGCCTCCCCTGGATTTTGAAAAATGTTTGCCACTTATTGGCCAAAACTAGTTTTAGGGCAAAAAAATGAAAATAAGGCTGATCAAGTTTCTGTTGTCACTCTACAGCATTTGGCATCATTTACAAAAGGAAGACTGAGGGCATGAGATGTTATTGTAAATTAGCATATTAATGTAAATTTATTTTTTATTTATTTTCATCTGTTTAGTTTGCTTGTTGTTGTTTACATATTCTTCAGTTATATTTTGTTTCTTATAACACCACATTTAGCAGGTAGGAAGAATGCACTCAGAAGTAGTTCTTCATATACATCACCACCTCTAACACCCGACAAGTTACCTCCGAGAAGTAACAGCTTCAACTTCAATGGCATCCATCCATCCTTATCATCAAGTCGTAGCTCGTACGGCAGTATAGGCCATGACGAGGCCTTCCCTCCTCCTCCTTCCCCAACATGCATGTCCAAGTTCAAGCATGTCAATAGTAATGAAGGTGAGTCTCAAGGTCAAGGTTTGCTGTTCTCAAGGTCATTTGGTTTGATGTACATGGTCATGTTTGATAAGTTGCTGACTGTAGAAACTTGGAATTTGAATTTTAATCTGCATGTAGCTTCTCCCCATATGTTTGTATATTTGTATGTCAAAGTTATGATAGTGTTAACAGTCAAAATGTATTGTTGTTGCCATGGCAACAGTGCATGCAATTAACAGTAGAGCATGCACTTCCATCCTTTGTCTTAAAAATAGATATAGATTAAAAACTTGCACCTAAAAATTGATATAATTACTAATGTAATCATATGAGTAAAACAATCAAATATGAAACTTGAAAAAAAGATTTATATACTTTGTAGATTTAAGCCCAGCATTTCCTCCACCACCTATTATTGTGACTGAGCCTCCAGAGGACTCAGATATTCAAGGTAGATCGATCATGGTCAATCAGGTGTTTGATCAGTGTTTTGCTTTATTGCAATGGTGAAGGGAAATGCTACTGCAAAGTATTATGATATTTGGCTTAGACATTTGAAACCATTGTACAAATTGCCTGAAAAGCCTTGTCAAATATAGTTATCTCTATTGCACTGAAACCCTTTCTTACAGGCAGGAAGTGTGCATACAATGGTCCTATCAGGAACCATAGTCTTGTACAATTTACTTAATTTGTAAGAAAAAGAAAATATCAGTAAACAATTTCATGGTGGGGACTGAAATTTAACCATATTGCTCAGCCATACTTATTTTATTACCCAAGTCTAAGTTTAAATGCATCTTTAAATTGGCTGCATTTCAGCAGTTCAACCAATAGTCAGGGGCAAAGTTTGGTGAAACAAGCTTTGATTTTTCAGGCTCACAGAGTTGAAAGACTAAATTACAAAATGCAGAAACATGGTTCATAGAACTTCAATAAATAGTGACAGTGGCACCATATTATCAAGAGTGCTGGTACCACCAATTTTGCCAGAATCATGCCTAGAGATGGGTAGCTGGGGGGTGACTAGTAGTTAACTGTTGTCCCTCTGCAGTTGTGCAACCATAAAAACCATATCATTCTGGACTGTATCATTATATTTACTTCAAGATAAGGAAATTTTCTTAAAATAGTAACATCCATCATTGTTAATGTCTAGACAAACAGAATATGGTTACATAAATATATCCTTCTAAAACAGACTTTCACATCATAGGGCATCTTGTACTGTCTTTATAGGATCATGATTGTAGAATGTTTTTCTTAGCATTCAAGATAGCTTGTGTCTTCTTGTCTTTACAGCTATGGTGTTGATAGTTTGTTAAAACAGATCAAAATGCCAAGTTCATTTAAATCAAAAGAACAAAAATAGTTAATATAAACAATAGGACAAAACAACAACTATGAATAAATATGCCACTAACATTAATATGAATACAGATTATATACATCAATAAGCCAAGAACAGTTAATTTAAATCAATAGGCCAAAGACATTTGATATAAATCATAGGCCAAGAACAGTAATTTTAAATCAATAGGCCAAGGACAGTTGATAAAAATCAGTAGGCCAAGAACAATTAATTTAAATCAATAGGCTAATGATAGTTGATATAAATCAATAGCTAAGGACATTTAATATAAATCAATAGGCCAAGGACAGTTATATAAATTAATAGGCCAAGGACAGTTAATATAAATCAATAGGCCAAGGACAGTTGATACATATCAGTAGGCCAAGGAAAGTTGACATTAAATAAAAGGCCAAGAGCAATTAATTTAAATCAATGAGCCAAGGACAGTTGATATGAATCAATTACCCAAAATACTATATGAATCGATAGGCCAATGACTGTAATATAAATCAATAGGCCAAAAACTGTCAACATTAGTCAAAAGGACAGAACAACTACTATGCATAAATATGCGAAAACAGTCAACAAAAGTCAATTGGACAAGAACAGTTACTGTAAACAATAGAACAAAATCAATTACAAATGTACTATAAATCAATATGCTATAAATCATTAGGCTAAAATGGTTAATACAAATGGATAGGCCAAAACAGTTTACACAAATGAATAGGACAAAACAGATAATACAAATGAATAGGCCAAAAACAGTTAGTTTGAATCAATAGGCTAAGAATATTAAATGTTAAGCAAATAGCAAAAATAAATCAATAGGACAAAGGTAACTTATATTGATAAATAGGACATGAATAGTTAAAATAAAGAATCTGTGTAATTCAGTAGGAAAATAATTGTTTTAATTTAGCAGAACCAGAACAGGTTATTCAATACAAATAGATATGTCAATAAACAGAGCGAAAATTAATCAATAGACCCCCCTTAGAAGATGTTTAGCATACTTAGATGACATCCTGATATTTAGTAAAATCTTTTTCGCCCTTATTCTCCAATAACCGTGTAGGATTTTCATTAAACTTTGCAGGAAGCATCAGTTAAAAGTTGCTCAAGAGTCAAGGTCACAAGGACCTGAAAATAGAAAATATTGTCAGCGCTTCTTCTCCAAAACCCCTTGCTCGAGTTTCAGTAAACTTTGCAGGAAGCATCAGTATGAAGTTTAGTTATGCATATTGTAATTTGGGTCACTAGCTTAAAGGTGAAGGTCACAGGGACTTGAAAACAGAAAATCCTGTCAACACTTCTCCAAAACCCCTTGATGTATTTTCATAAAACTGAAGTGTGAAGTCTAGTTGCTCTTATTATAATTTGGATTCACTAGCTCAAAGATCATGGTTATAGGGATGGGAAGACATATGTTTTTTTTGTGAAAGATAATCTCTAGTTAAATACTCTTTGCTCATGTCAGCCCATTGAGCATGACCAAATTATCTGCCCATGATTCAGTTATCAAAGATTCACAGAACTTGTTTATGTTGTCATGAAATTTCTTAGATAGAGAAAGTTAAAAATGATTAGTCATTCTGTTTAAAAAAATCATCATCAGAAGATACTTGCAGTTGTGCCAGCATTAAGGGAACATTCCTTCATGTTTCACTGTAAATTGACTTATCTAGAGTTTCTACTGGTTGCTATCAGGACATTATACTGGCAGACAGAATGTCTGAAAGAAACGGTCCCCAGCTTCAGGAAAGTGTCCAATGTTGATCCCACGGGTGGGATTAATGTAGTAAAATGTACAACTGTAATGTGTTTTATGTGAAGTTCCAGCCATGGGCAATTTTGTGATTCATTTGTGCAGTGGCTGGTCTATATCAATAAAGAATGATTATTGCCTTTTATAATGCTGCAAATGTTGCTGATGTCTTTCATGCTAAAGATTAGAAAAGTATGCCATTTGAATGGGGGAACCATTATCCAGGAACAGTAAAAAAACATGCAAATAAAAAAAACAGGTTTTATTGATGGTATGATTAAGTGAGAAAACTGAAAGACAGATATGCTGTGACTCAGACATCTTGCAGAAATTTCTGAGGAGTCAAAATGTTTGCTGTCTTTTCTTGCACTAGAATATTGTTTGATTTATTGTTTGGGGTTTTGATTGCCTTGCTGCTACTGTTCAAGGTCAGTTAAAGTAATGCTTTTGTAGATTTTTAATTAGTTATTGAACTGATAGATCTACACCTGTTTTGTAGATTCCTGACTGGTCCTGAATTGTAAATCTATGTAACTGTATAAGTGTTTGCTGCATTGCATCAAACTCTGTATACATAATATTTAACCATTGTACCATTCTGTTTCTTAGTGTGCATAACTGGAGATCTGCTCAATTTAATTACAAATTATGTCCCCTTAAATATCCATTGAGTCAAAGTGCCATTGGAGAAAGTATCAATCACCTTCGGTGATAATGGGTTGTTATGTCACTTCAAATTAAATGTGCTTGTTCCTTTCATCTTCCTCTTCTGATAACTGGTGTGTGCAAGGAGATTGGGAAATGCATTTTCTTTTCCAGGAAGATATTTCTTTTCATTCATAGATTGAAGCCAAGACATTTTGCTTATCAGATATTGACTTTTTTATGGATAAAACATGTAATTGCATTATAAGAAAAAATGTAGCATGTTAATTTTGATGTTGTTACAAGATGTTGCTGTAAATGTTTTATGTGCATGAATTGTTTTCCCAGCTCTAGTATGATCTAATGGTTTATTCCACTGTGTGAGTCAAAACTGTTTAAAATACAGATAAAATGAAGTTTGATTTACCCCTGTTTAATATCTCCAGTTCTTGGACTAAAGTAGGAGGCTTACAATTAATATTTGTAATACTTACCATATTCCATTTCTAAAATAGACCAAGTCTTTCAGTTGGGACAATACTATTTATTGTTTAATGGGGTGGTCATTGAAAGTTTACTGATTAAGAAACACTGCAAATCAAGATCAGCCTTCACGGACAGGTACATAGACTGACCATGATCTGCAGTGGTTATACAGGCCGCTTCTCTATCAACCAGTAGGGTTAGAGGTCAGAATCTTGATACAGCAAAGTCTTTAATGAGGCTGGCAGTTAAGAAGTTAAACATTTGATTGTATGATTAGGGATTCTGACTTGACTGGCACTAATTGGTAGAGGTATGATGAGAAAGACAGACGTGGCAGTCATGACAGGTCACACAGCTGTTCCCCTCCTCCTACACACACTGGGTAGTTGTTAGTGCCCATGTCCTTGTCTTCCTTGTCAAAATTTGTTATTAACCTTTTTTGATAGCCTCAAATGATTTTGCCTCTGACCTGTGCTGTTCCTTCCTTGATATCTGATCACCTTCTGCATATTTTTTGCAGTTCAGTCACAATTTTCTTACTTTGTGACACCTGTGAGCAAAATATGCGACTGTCCAAATTGAAAGATGGATTAGTCTCTTTTAGTATTTCGGTGGCCGGTAAGGGGTAATAGTATAATAATGATCAGGCAGTATTTTGGCCTTTAAGATTTGTTTAAAAACTGGTAGTAGAATTTTTTCACAGCTTGACATCTTCAGATTTTCATTGACACTTTTATGCAGGAACAGTTTACAGCACTAAACATGCACTAAACATAAAACTACTGCAAACATGTGACAATCTACAGTTTTATTTTCAGGGGGGAAAAAGCAAATTGTTATATTTTGTCAGATTAGCCCCGCCAGAGCTTTGGCACTGCTTTATCTAAACCGTGAATAAAAACTTCTGCCAGATTTTAACGAGTATCATTAACTTAAATTAATCATTATTCTAGAGGTGCAATATTGTGCCAGAACTGCTACTGTATCAACACGGTAATCTATTATCTTTAAAATTTATTATGTTGAAAGTGTTCGCATACTGATAAGTCAGTGGAATTTCACTTAGATCCGAGAAAACTATTTTTAAAGCATGTGTATATAATTCTGATTCTGCAAGAAAGCAGTTGAATGGGAAAAAAAAAAAAAAAATTCTCCATAATTGTGGAGACTTTGTGTAGCCTAAATACTGATAATTTACTTTTCGTATACTTTGTTAACATTGTGATATATATAGGAGCCGAAGACCATTGATGCTATTCTTGTAAAGTGTAGCAATTTTGGTAACTGAGTTGTCATAATTGTAAAATCAAATTAAAAGCCAAAGAAAGTCCTGCAAGACAAAACATATAACATATTAGTGAAGTGATCAAGTCAAGTCAATGCAGTTGTGTCAAACTGTTGCTCTATAAAGGGAGATCATTCAAACTGCATGAAAATGGGATATGTAAGACTGTTGGCCCTTGCAGTACATACTGTACAATTTTCAAGAATTTCAAGTTTATGTGTATTGATTTTATTTTCATCTTGGAAAAGGGTTGAAAGTTATTGGTCAATATACTAGGAAACCAACAATTGTAAGTGTGGTTGTGACTTTGTGTGAGGTTCAAATCTGATATTTTGGGTGAAGCTTAAGTCTGATTTTGCCAGCAGATCCTGATTATGCATACCCTTATACTGGGTGAAATTTTAAATTACATAAACTATAAGTGATACGTTAATCAAAAGACTCATCTAAATTATGCAAGTTTGAGCTTAAAGTTGCAGTAGTAACTGTTAAAATTAGTGAAATAAAATGTTTTGTAGTAACTGTTATAGCTACTGTGACCTTTATTGTTTATCAATTTTTGGTGGATAGTGAATTATTATGCAAGGTTGTTAAATTTGCATATTGTGCGCAAGAGAGTCATTTTTCGATATGATGTTGTTCTTGCAAAATGCATTTATCTATTATTTTACATACATTCAGCCCATTGTAAACTTTTTGATGAAATAATCTGCTAATTGTAGGGTATGGCATTATAACAGTAACTAATATCTACGTCTAAAAATAGCAAACTTAAACTTTAGGCTATTTTATTGCCAGTGTCTTTGACCTATTATCATCATCTCATCACTTTCGGAGTTCTAGGTCACTTGGAGAAGAAGCTATTGAGATAATAGTGGGTTACATTTCTGTGATTGATTTCTTACCAGGTTTTTTTCCATCCCCTGGTTACCATTCTTTCTCTTGGATTTAAAAACAGAATTATTATCATCAACTGACTTGGAAAAAAAAAAAGTGTCCAAGAGAAAAAACTATAGGCTGAGAAAGCGAGGGGGGAAAATGCTTTTGAGGTGATTTGATTTTTTTCTGATATCTGTACTATATGTTTAACAGTGTTAATCTATTTACCAGGTCTTTCAGATGTTCTAAAAATAAACTCTCTGACTGGTTCTCTATATATCTTTCACCATGTATATTATTGTACCATCAAAACAGCTACTGAATCTGTGTTTATACGCTTGACGGAATTTCCGATACCCATTTCTAGTGTTTCGAAAGCTTTTTTTGTGACTTCTTTCACCTCTGATTCTGTTTGTTAATAAGATAATTAAGAAATCAAAAAAACTTTTTTCGCAGCATACTGTTTTTGTATTTGTTTTGTTGTTTTTGGCGGTTTGAGTTGTTTTGGAAAAAAAATTCTGTGCACGTGTGTTTTGGATACTTGTTTTTGAAGTGATTTTTGGTGTCTTGGATTACACTTTAAGATGTGTTGAATTATTAATAGCTACACATCTTTATGTCAGCCAAAAGATCAGGTAAGATCCATTAAAAATGAAAGTTTAAACATTTATTATGTACTTGCATGTAAAACAGTTACCTATCTTCAAGGGGTGTCAGTTTGCAGGTACATGTGAAAGGATAGTTTTGCAAAAATGACAAGATCATATGCCTGCAAATAAAATCTTTGTTTGTAGTATGTTCAGTAAATTGAGATGTTAATAGCAAAGCTGAGCTGATCTGTTGTGTATACCCAAATGTCATATGAGGTGATTCAGATTTGAAATTTTGTTTACTTTTAAATATTCACCCTTATCCTGCTAACTATAATTCTAAAAATGATATTGTCCATTTTTCAATTCTAACAAATACTGTAAATTGTTCAAAACGGAGCTTGTTGAAAAAGCTAACAATGTAGATCATGATTAGTTTCCAGTTCAGTCAGATCTGCAAGAAAATGTGTAAAAAACAGGCTTAAAATGATGATAGATTGTTTTAGGTGGGTTTCTATCCCCTAATGTTATTGTTGTTTTCAGATGAGTGTTCTAAGGAGGTGACAGTGCTGCCCCCGCCCCCTCCGCCATCATACCAGAATGTTATCAACAATGTACCAAACCATCATCAGGTAAGATATCATAAAATCATGTAAGATACAGAAGAAAATGATTATGCTTGGTCAGTACACGAACATTGAAATCTTTGTACTATTGGTCTAAAATGATTTAATGCGCAGCTCTGCGTAGCCCTATATCAGTTAGGGCAACCAGTTAGTTGAATACAATCCAACCTCCCTGGATGACACCTCCCTAGAGCAACAACCTCCCTAAAAGACCCACATTTTCATTTCCATTATGTCAGTTAAATCTGGAATTGACCTCTCTATAACAACGTACACCTCTCTAAAACAAACATATTTCTGTGTTCCCAAGGGTGTTCGCTCCTCACAGATTACACTGTATTCACAATATACAATGACCAAACTGATATATCCTATTTATCAAATATTAGCATATTATTGCTAAACATCAAAAGTTTTCTTCTTTCTTTACTGTTGATCGAGCTTTTGAAATGATGTCATAGCATCCTGTTACAATACATGAGTCATATCAAAAACATGATATTACATTGGTGCTTTGTGATCAGTTTTACCTGTTATCAGTCTAGGGTTAATTCTGAAATACTCAGATTTTTCATTTAGTTAAACACTGGTTAGTTCTTAGTTATTTAACGCCTGTAGTAAAGAATAGCAGTTGCTGGCAAGTCCACTTCGTGTCTTAAAGTCCGAAAAGAGAACTTGTAAGGAGACGCAATAATTACTTCAATTAGGTTTGAACTTGTACAGTCAAGTTAGAGTGGCCAACATGTTAACGTCTTCCGCATTGCTTCCCTTAGTTCTTGATCCATGGCATGAGAAGAATTG
Organism: Saxidomus gigantea; assembly: GCA_032359765.1. Classification (NCBI taxonomy): domain Eukaryota; kingdom Metazoa; phylum Mollusca; class Bivalvia; order Venerida; family Veneridae; genus Saxidomus; species Saxidomus gigantea. The sequence goes on from JAUMHA010387736.1 coordinate 11,058, forward strand.
TATTCTGTAAAACTTGGATAATTAAAGCACACATTGCTAAATAGTTCTGTTTCTCAGTCATTAGTTTTTCATCCAATGATTTGTCAATTTACTTCTGTGCTAATGGTAACAGACTTTTATGATGTTGCAATAGAAATTGCATGTGATGTTTCGCCAGTTATTTGGAGCTAGAAATTCACCCAGTATTTTCTGTCTTGTTTGGTCTATTTGTATAAAGTAAATCTATTCACTGGGATCTCGTTTAAACAGTCCCTATGTTTCATTGATTGGGTCAGGCCATAATCATAAAAGTAAAAACTAGTGTTTATATTCTTCACGGTAACTTAATTAGTGGAGAATCAGCGTATTGTCATTTTTTGGCTCCAAGCGCCCTCTATTATTGACAAGGAAATTACTTTAGCTGAGATGAAATTGTCTCCTACTTTTGGAATATGCAGGATCATTGTTACCTCATTTCCGTTAATTTTCTTTCTTTGTATTGAATTCTGGATTCTTTTAGGTTATTTACTGCCAATGATTTTGATGGTTGAGATAGTAAAATTTTGAATTATGAGTTATGTCTGAAACATAGTGAGTCACGTAGAGGCATCAGGTCTCTGAGATTATTCCGATATTACGATGGAAAAGACATGCAAAAAGTTTCGAGTTCTATCATGTAACATTGCAAAAACGTTTCATACGGTGATATTTTCCTGCTTTGATGGAGTAGATTGTATTGCAGCAGAAGATACAGCTGGTATCTGTGTTGGTTTTCATGAATGAATCAATTGAGTGCATTTTTGTGTTTGTACATTTTTATGCCCTCAAAGGGAAAGCATTGAACAATCACACTGTTTGCTTATGCCTTGGTTTGTGTGCCCATTCAGATTGTGTCTTGGCCATAACTTTCTTACTATGGATGGGATTTCAATAAACGTAACAGAACTTAGTACATGGTCCTCGGCTCAGATGTCATAGTCACAC
>JAUMHA010387758.1:0-12019 GCA_032359765.1 Saxidomus gigantea
GGAAGTGCAGTGCACAAGAACCATAACTCCATCTTGACTCATTACAGAGTTATTGCCCTTTGTTACTTTTCCTTGTCAGGAGCATAACTTGAAACCTACGGGTTGGAATTCGATACAACTTCATACAATGGTCTAGCACAATGAGAAGAAGAACCATAACTCTGTCTTAAGTAATTACAGAGTGATTGCCCTTTATTACTTTTCCTTGTCCGGAGCATAACTTGAAAACTCTTGGTTGGAATTCAATACAACTCTATACAATGGTCAAGTACATTGGGAGGAAGTGTAGTCCACAGGAATCATAACTCTTTCTTGACTCATTTCAGAGTTTTTACCCCTTGTTACTTTTCCTTGTCCAGAGCATTACATGAAAACTACGGGTTGGAATTCAATACAACATCATACAATGGTCTAGCACAATGAGAGGGAGTACAGTGCACAAGAACCATTACTCTATCTTAAGTAATTACAGAGTTATTGCTCTTTGTTACTTTTCCTTGTCCGGAGCATAACTTGAAACCTACTGGTTGGAATGCAATACAACTTCATACAATGGTCAAGCACTTTTGAGAGGAAGAGTGCAGTGTACAAGAACCATAACTTTATTTTAAGTAATTACAGAGTTATTGCCTTTTGTTACTTTTCCTTGTCCGGAGCATAATAAAAAAACTACTGGTTGGAATTCAATACAATTTCATACAATGGTCAAGCATAATGAGAGGAAGTGCAGTGCATAAGAACCATAACTCCATCTTGACTCATTTCAGAGTTTTTGCCCTTTGTTACTTTTTTTTGTCCGGAGCATAATTTGAAAACTACTGGTTGGAATTCAATACAACTTCATTCAATGGTCAAGCACAATGAGAGGAAGTGCAGTGCAAAAGAATAACAACTCTATCTTGACTAATAATAGAGTTATTGCCCTTTGTTACTTTTACTTGTCTGGAGCATAATTCGAAAACTACTGGTTGGAATTCGATACAACTTCATTCAATGGTCAAGCAATGGAGTGCAGTGTACAAGAACTCTATCTTGACAAATAAAAGAGGTATTTTGTTACTACAAATCTCCTCAGTTTATAAAGCAGTCTTCCGGGGGTATTAATCACGGTTAGTGATAAATCTAGTTGGACCTGTTTAGTTACTCCTGCAGGTTTAAAATGACTTATTGATTTATCACACTTCTGTTTGCTTGATCCTCTGGCATTTTACTGACTAGAATTTTTGCTGCTGTCGACATCCCTTGTACCTGACTGGTCTTCTCTTCTATCAGGGTCGTGCTGTCTGAATAAACTAGAATCTTTAGACTTAATGATACAAACTCTTCCTATCTTTTTTTTCATGCTGATTGTCATTTGAGTTTCTCTTATTCACCGTTACTGTTGTTGGACTAGAAGACACCTCAGCGCTTTGGTTATACAGGCCCTTCTTTGCCTTTTCTAAGGGCTGAGACGGTTGGCTTTCTCGTCCGGCTCTTTGGGTGTTTAAATAATTTGCACCTGTCTTTTCTTAAGCAACGTCTTATATAGGCGGCAATCATTCTTAAAATGGCCCCACATTCTGCAGAAGTAGCATTGAGTGTTTGCATGTTTCTTGGCGACTTCATCTTTGGTGTTGACGTCTGCTGAAACTTAGTTATCTGTTGGAAGGCTTTACGCATCATCTGTTCAACCCTGGCTTCAGATGGAGAAATCACTGCATTAACGGAATCAGTTGATCTTAGTTGTACTTTCTTTGTCTGGTACCATCAACGGCCTCAAAAATGATGATATTGATGCTGTTTAACGGTATAAAGTGCTTCTTGCATACATTTTTGTTTGTTGAAGCATGTCTGTTTACCGACTTTTTTCTTTCAAAACATCCCTTGGAAAATCCTGTTCTCGCATTCCATGTTTTTCTGGAAAATAGCGGAATTCACTGGTGGACAACGTAAGTACTCTATCAGCCCAGTCTTCTAAGGATTCATCTTTTATTTGTCTTGCCTGCTGGAACTTTTTACGTGAGGTTTCGGTTAGATCTTGGTTACCGAAGCTATTTTCTAGATACTTCATTTTTTGTTCAAAGGAATCGCAATTACCCGATTTCAATGTGATTGTAAAGAAATCCTAAGCTTTCCCTTCAAGGACCCAGGTAAGGTAATCTCGTCATACACTGTCTGCCCAGTCCATTACAGTTCTGTAGCTTCAAACTGTTGTTTAAAAGACAGCCAACTGGTCTTTCCATATTATCGCAGATACTTTGGGACATTTCTTTGATCTCCTCTCATTGAACATTTGTAATCATTCTCATCAGAGTTAGACTCACCAGAACTTGAACGACCATATTTTCTAGTGCGGGTATTACGTTTAGATTTTGTAGTGTAGTATGACTGTAGACTGTACCTGTCTTTTAAAATTGTTTTATTATTCTGCCGAGTAGTATCATTTCTATATGCACGATACTGTCTGGAACTTAAACGACTAGAATTCCATGATCTAGATTGTCGGTGTATAGAATACGACCTTGATCTTTGTCTACTTCATTTGTTTCTAGTCTTTTTCTATTACGGTTCTTTAAGTGATGCCTATTTTTATCAATTGACTTGCTTCTATTGTCTGAGTTTGACTTATCAAATGAACTTGACTGATGACGTAACACTGCTTTTTCCCCTTTGAATTCGAAGTATCGTGCTTGGGTGTACCTTTAAAGGTATAGTTGTAGTTTGAAGATCTATGTTTGCTGTTGTGTCTAGAAGACCTTTCACACGACCTTTAACTTCCATTGTCTGAGTGATACTTGTAACCTTTTGATTTGTATCCCTTCTTTCTCATATAAATACTTAAGTGTAATCAGCTCTTTGATTGTGTTTAGTGTCATATGATTTCAAATAATGCTTTTTATATTTTCTTGTGATTTCTAAATGTGGACCTATCACTGGCAGATGAGTCTGTTGACGAATATTTTCTAGAATAATTTCTTCGTCTAGATTTTTTATTTTATGACCTTTACCTGTTTTAATTTTGTTTCTTTTGTGCGTTTTTATCTGTTTCTAGAATAATCTCTTGATCTTGAAGAATTTTGAATGTTCAAGATGAATATGACCTTGAATTACATGTAGACGTCTTGGTTCTAAGAACTTTGTAAGGAAAGGAACTGGTTTACAACATCTTCCACGTGAGGTTGTGTACTATGTGTTACCTATATCTTGGCAATCTTGGGTGTTTGTAAATCATGCAATGTTTGTAATGATAGCATAGGTGATGCCATAGCCATACTATGTATCAATGTTGAATATGCCGGGACACTTGTAATTGTAATTGGTGTTGTAAATGTTGATGAATCAAGTTTGGTAACTGGTGTGCATGGTGTAGCTCCTAAAGCAAGTTTTGTGAGAACGGTGTTCTTGGTTGTCTTGAACAGAAAGTGTCTGCTGAAGATACTACAATGAGAATATTCCTGTAGTGGTCACCGGAATACTCAAAATAATTGTTGAAGTGGGGCTTACTACTATAAATGGCACAATAGTAGCAGCTGATGGTGATGTAGTGGCCACAATTTTTCTCATTGATGACACCTCTTCCCAGGAGTAGGATATGCGACATCGATGACACCCAGCATCTGTTTTGCTACATGTCCCGGTAATATCATAGAAAAATCTTCTTTGTGTACTCTGCCATACTTTTGTCTGAACTGTATGATAAGGTCAGCTCTAAAAGGTCCTACCAAGTATCGTATGCCATTCCTCTTAAGTGGCTTGATTTATGCTGACAAATATTGTTTTGTCACGTTTGTCAAGTCACAAGAGCAAAGTGTAATCACAATATTGTTAATCAAAAATTGCTAAATATTATGAAGCTAATCTTACAATTTTCAGGTACTTTACTTTAATTTATATAATTTATTTCTTGTAAAGAATACTTTAATGTTGTCCTGATTAACAAGTCAAGGCAGTGAAAATTATTTGCTATAAACTGTATGCTGGTACACAGACAGATGCCAACACTTTATATATATAACTTTTGCACTTATCCGCTTATTTTGCTACATATACTTGATACTGTGGATCTCTGCCTATGCACAACTGGCGGTCAGATCTGTCAATCCGGTCTCTCAGGAATTCCGCCAAGTTGACGTACTTCCGCAATAAATTACACAGCACTTAAGTATTCACCATCACAACAGTCTCTTAATCAGTTATATGCCGTTTTATCATTTGATTTGACTTGAAAATAATAAGACTTAACAATATTTCTTATTGTAAATTATGGAGGTGAAGTATGGGGTTCCAGCGAACAATACAGATATATATGACAATGATCATAATACAGAATTCACAAACGTTGGACAAAATATGTGTTGAAATGATATATGCTATATATACAAATTTTATATGTCAGCGGTCATAATGCTTTAAAATATCCTTTCGCGTACGGTTTGAGAAAGGCGAATCAGTGTTACCTGTATAAGCTTTAATTGTTTAAATATTGACGTGATATCATTTACTTTAGAAACAAGCTAATTGAGAAAAGCAATGGAAAACAAATTACCAAAACAAAATGACTGGATCAGGCGAGGAAATAATCCAAGCTTCATGAAGATCTATCAAGAACCTTGACCTGTTGAATCACGATGAGATAAACATTTGACACAAGTTTCATGAAAATACTTCATAGGAATAAAGAGATAAAGAGTTTTAAATATTTTGGCATCAGCTTGATCTCGACCCTAAACAGTTGTCACCAATTCCTACATCACATACAAATTTATCACTACATGTGACATTGGGCGCCACGGTACCTCTCAGAGGCATGGAGCATAACACGCCTTCCTAGTATGAGCCTTTGCTGTACGCATTGATGTCATCAATTGTAAAATGATGCAGCAGTTACAGCCGAGGCAAAGTATAAGTATATTACCCTTAATTGCAAGTTGTCAACTTAAATGTAATGACTTCCAAGGTATCTCCCTCGGTACGATAAATGACACAACCTAACGATAAGGGCAACAATTTCATGACGTAACATCAATATTCCAACAGCATATAATTATTATAGCCCAACATTATAAATCAAAATGTTTTTGGCAATTTCTTTAAACTTATTTCAGATCTACCCGTGCATAAACAAGTTATAGCCGTGACACGAAGTGCGGGAAAGGACTGACAGAACCAAGCAAACTTAAGTATGGATTATGATCATTTGAAATTTTATCAGTTGATAAATCTGAAAAATGATCACTGAATAAAAACCCAAATTCCTCTCCACGGTTGTGAAATATGAAGATTCTTTGAAAACATTTCTGAATTATTTTTTTATGGATAATCCTTTACAGGAATAAAGGGAAAAAGACTGTTGAACTCTTCATATCACGTGATTCTGTCAGTATCCATAATTCCCCAAACTTTCTGAATACTTAGAAATTGGACCAGGCCGAGACATTTGTACCTGTATCATATTTCAATACTTTAAAATTCAAGTAAAGGTCGTTAGTCTCGAAGTTCTTCGTGCTTAACTTTATCTAAAGCATAGGAAAAGAGTTGGATGCTTGGGAAATTACCAGCAGTAGGTGTTTCTTGTTCTGTTGCCTTCGCACAGCTGGCTGTCAGAGCCCTTAATCCGGGCACTCAGGATTCTCGCCAAGCTGACGGACTTCCGGGACAGATTACACAACACTTAATTATTTATCAATGCAACACGCCTTCCAATTAGAAATGAAGGTATCAGATTAATAAGGGAGTCAAGTTGTGACCAAATTCATGTTACAGTATAACCTCTCTACAACAATACCAAAAGGAACATCAATTTGTGTTTGTTGTGGAGATGTTGTTATCATAGGGAGGTTCATATATGACTGCTTTGGGAAATAAACATCTGTCTTTGTAGAGAGGTTTTTCTTCTTCGGAGGTGTTGTTTAGAGAGGTTGGACTGTAGTTTAACACTAGCATAGGTTTTTAAAAATGTGAAGGGTAAGGAACTCAACATATTTACCTTTTGTGAAAAACAATCATCTAGTATTGTAAGAAGTCAACTGTATGAACCCTCTGGCTGGAACGGTAGTCAGTACATGTCCATAAGCTAGAAGAACGTTTGAACTTCGGTGGCCATTGTTACCATCGATTCATTTACTTTAGCAACTTGAAGGTATCCGAGGATCGTTGTAGATATCTTGACGTGTTTATATACCTGGACTAGATTTGGTATGATATGAAATAGAATTGGATTACATCTCCTTCATAACATTCCTGGTCCATTGTAAATGGACTGCTGCTCCAAGATATAATTCCTTATCCATTAGAAATCGGCTGAATATGCTAAATGGAACTCTAAGGCAGCATTTTCCATTGAATATTTTTTCTGATGGTGGTGTGCACTTCTGGGTGCTGTGGTGGTGTGCACTTCTGGGTGCTGTGGGGCTCGCTTTGGGGAGGCTGCGTTTTTGGTACGTGGCTTTCCCTGTTTGATATTATTTTTGTTTTTAGAAGGGTTACTCATCACAATGCAAGTTAATGTATGCTACTGAAACTGTCTCTGGTAGATGTACAATGCATTGCCGACTGAAAATCTAGTACTTTTCCAACACCGATCTGGTGGCGTTCAGCTACACTCTTGGCTACTGTGTAGATCTGGCTTAGTGACGACATTCTGTATCCCTGAAATGAAAAATATCGCGCGTTTGACTCCAGGAGCAGGCCAGATTCGTCAATGTCTCCAAGCGCTGCAACTTGGTCAGATGAGAATTTATCAACCATGCTAGTGAATCCAAAGAATGTTCTTGGAAACACATTCAGCAATCTCTGAAGTACAAACTGATTACCCGTCAAGCAATGAAAATGGATAGAGTGATTGGGCTGTGCATACATGTTTAGGAAGTGTAGACGCAATAAGAATAATTATGTGCCACAATATGTTATCATTCACACCCCATTACTTTCTTGAACAATCTCTTCCAGATTCTAGGTTCATCTGGAAGGCCTAATAACTCAAAGGTTCGGTTTGGTCCACCCAATGCTGTAAGATTGGGATGACGCAAGAGTTTGACAAGAGCTTGAAAACTCTCGTCTTTGCTGCGTGAATTACTCCACGGCAATGATCATATCTTTTGGTAGATCTTGAAGACTCTCTTCCGATGGGCATGTCTTGGGATCACAGTAAACAGCAATAGTGCCAACATAATTGACCTTATTATCAGTTACCAACTCTATTTCTATCATCTTTTGTATGCAGAGTATCACCTGCGTCGCTCTTATTCATCGTGGCTGTTGTTGGACTAGAAGTCACTTCAGCGCTTTGATTATGCAGACCCTTCATTGCCATTTCTGTAGGCTGGGACGGTTGCCCTTTTCATCCAGCCCTTGGATGTTTAAATTTAACTCCACCTGTATTTATATTGAGCCACTCCATGTATCGGTGGCTATCTTTCTGAAATGGCCCCACTTTCTGCAAAAGAAGCATTGAGTGTGTGCATTTGCCTCTGTGACTCCATCTTTGAGTGTTGACGTCTGATGAAACTTAGCTGTCTGTTGGAGGGCTTTCTGTATCATCTGCTCAACCCTGGCTTCAGATGGAGAAATTACTGCATTAATGGAATCATGATCTCAGTTTTACCTTCTTTGTCTGATACCATCGGCTACCTCAGAAAAATATTGATGCTGTTTCATGTCATAAAGTGCTTCTTACGTTTTGGTTTGTTGAAGCATGAATGTTTACCGGCTTCTTTATCAATATATTCCGGGGAACATCTTGTTCTTGCATTCTTTGACGTTCTGCAAAATCGCGAAATACTCTGGTGGACAACGTCAGTTCTCTGTCTTCTATGGATTCGTCTTGTGTTTGTCTTGCCTACTGAAACTTTATGCGCGAGGTTTCGGTTGATCTTGGTTACCAAATCTATTTTCCAGTTTCTTCATTATTTGTTTAAAGGAATCGCAATTACCCGATTTCGATGTAATTGTAAAGAAATCTAAAGCTTTCCCTTGAAGGCTCCAGGTAAGGTTTTCTCGACTTCCACTGTCTGTCCAGTCCGTTACAGCTCTGTAGCTTCAAAGTGTTGTTTAAAAGACAACAAACTGGTGTTTCTATCATATCGCAGATTCTTTTGGAGCTTTTTTTGATGTTCTCTCATTAAAGATTTGTAATCATTCTCATCAGAGTTAAACTCATTAGAACTTGAACGACCATATCTTCTAGTGCGGCTATGACGGTTAGATATGATCAGGTAGTAAGGCTTTCGACCCTACCTGTCTAGGGGTCAGATATGCAAAATCGATGACACCCAAGAAATGTTTTGTTACATGTCCCGGTAATACCATAGAAATATTTTATCTTCGTATTCTGCCATACTTTTGTCTGAACTGTATGATCAGGTCACCTTTTATAGGTCTGATGCCCGTTTTGGTCTTCAACTCTTCTCTAGTAGCTTGATTAATGTTGACCGACATTGTCCTGTCACGTTTTGCAAGTCACAAGGGCAAAGTTTAATTACATTATTGTTTATAAAAATTTGCTTAATATTATTAATCTAATAAATGAAGCCAATCTTACAATTTTCAGGTACTTTACCTGTGAATCTAATTTATTTCTTGTATAGAATACTAAAAGTTTGATATTGTCCAGATTAACAAGACCAGGTGGTAAAATGTATTTGTCATAAACTGTATGCTGGTACACAGACAGGTACCAACAATTTTAAACTTTTGCAATTACCCTCTAATTTTTCTATTTTGGTTCGATACTGTGGATCTTTGTCTGAAAAAATCTGTATATTGGTAACTGAAAATGAAAGGGGCATTTACATGCCATAATCTAATATTTTCTGCAATTAATCTACCTGGCTACAATCGTACTGTAAAATGTCTCCCAAAGACACTTTTTGTTGATTTTGGTGATTCGTGGCATAGGCCAGAAGCCCCCTGCACACTAACGCCTCATAAAAACCATTTAGATGAAGGTTGCATATATCCGGTGTGTCAATGTCCCTGGAAAGAAAGTGCTTTTTCTTGGTTTGAGCTTCACACCATGGTTTCGGAACCCATCAAGAGCGTCGGCTTTTTCTTTAAATGGTCCTCAAAATTATATCCCCTCACCGGGATTTCGTTTTAGAAGGCCAACACAGTATGCCACGTTAAACCCCGTAAAACTCTGTTTATTATGAGTGAAAATGTTGCTGGTGCATTGGTTAGACCAAACCCCGTTCGAACATATTCGTAGAGTCCGTACTTAGTATGAAAAGAAGTTTTCTTTCGATCTTTTTCACTGATTCGGACTTGCCTACTTTAGTAAACCAGATACTACCATTCAATGCATCCAAGCAGTCTTCGGGTAATAATAGAGAAAAACTATTCCTAACCGTATCACTATTCAGTGCTCTGTAGCCGACACAAAACCTCCTGATCAGAACTGGCAAGGACGACCATTCTGATACAGATTCTCGAATGACACAGGCATCAACCACATTCTGAGATGCCCTTCGTCTTCTCCCGCAGAGCCAACTGGGTTCCGTCACATGTGTTGTTTGTTTTGCTTTGCTTTGCTTCTGCAGTGTCCATCGTATTTTAGATTGCTGTAAAATTATCCGGGTCAAAATCTCCTTTTGCAATGACTTCCTTATAGTTACTTAGGACTTGGGTTATTTCTCACTTAGACCTTTAGTAAGAGGTTTGATAGAATACTGATTTAGATATTGTAGATGATCAGGCACCTTCATCTTTACTGGAACCCTTTTTAATTAGTTTGAGTGTACCTGATTTTGGTGTAATCTCATTAGTTTAAGACGCGGTTTCATCTCGTCTGTTTGCTGTATAGCTATGTATTCCTTTTTTTTCCATCTGGACACAATTGTCATGTCTTTCTAACAAGAAGTTATTCGCAGTACTGGTCATTTGGGTTGTCCAGTATTTTTTGTATTTATTATGCACTGGCTATCACTTTGACCTTCCGGAGAGTGTTATTTGACTGACTAAAAATACGACTTGTTCTGATTTGGATGGTCTCAGACTCCGTAAAATTAGTATACCTAATTTGCTCAATATCTTATCTGGCTCAATAAGGTAATCATCCAGTTGGGAGTTGATTCGGACTGCTGAGTTTGGTAAAATCACAACACGTGTAGTCACAGTGACGGGATGGTAATCTCTGTACCATAATCTTTTCTAGCTTTGAATTCTTTATCACCTACAGTCGAGTACACAAATGAAGATCCGGTTTGAACTTGGTTTACGCCGACTACTTTTTCGGCATGACTGTGCTTCTGGGATCTGTTTCGTTACTTCTGCATGTTTTGTATGACTGACTGAATTATTCACATTCAGTTTTCAGTTTTTTGTATCTTTTTGTGTTTGTCAAAGAATTCCCTTATATACATGACTGGACTATTCTTCTTTCAAGGTGTTGCTGTCTATATCAACAAGAAGATTTAGACTTGATGAAACCGTCTGTATTCCTATTACAATGTATTTGTTTTTGCACATTATCATCTGCGTCGTAGCTATTGTTGGACTAGAAGACACTTGAACGCTTTGATTAGGCAGGCCCTTCATTGCCTTTTCTGTGGGCTGGAATGGATGGCCTTCTCGTCCAGCCCTCATGTGTTTAAATTATCTGCACCTGTCTTTTTCTTGAGCCACTCCTTATATCGGCGACAATCTTTCATAAAATGGTCCCACATTTTGCAGAAGAAGCATTGAGTGTCTTTCTTTTTCTGTTTGATTTCATTTTTGGGTGTTTACGTCTGCTGAAACATGTATCATCTGCTCAAACCTTGGTTTTCAGATGTAGATATCACTGATTTAACGGAAACATCATCTCATTGTACCTTCTCTGGCTGCTACCATTAACTGCCTTAGAATAATATGGATGCTGTTTCATTGCATTAAGTGCTTCCAGCATACTTATTGGTTTCTTGAAGCTTGCATGTTTACCGGCTTCTTTATCAATACATCCCTGTGAAATATTTCAGTAGCTTATTGCATCCTATGACTTTCTGGACAATCGTGGAATGTACTTGTGGACACCGTCAGTATTCTATCAGCCCAGTCTTCTAAGGATTCATCTTTTATTTGTATTTCCTGCTTGAACTTTAAACGCGAGGTTTCGGTTAGATCTTTATTACCAAATCTATTTTCCAGTTGCTTCATTATTTGTTTAAAGGAATTTCAATTACCCGATTTCGATTTAATTGTAAAGAAATCTTCCCTTCAAGGCTCCAGGTAAGGTAGTCTCGACATCCACTGTCTGTCCAGTCCATTACAGTTATGTAGCTCCCAACTGTTGTTTAAAAAATAGCTGGTCTTTCCAACATATCGCAGATTATTTGGGTGCTTTATTGAAACTCCACTCACTGAAGATTTGTAATCATTATCATCAGCGTAAAAACAAAAATAATATCAAACAGGGAATGCCACGTACCAAAAACGCAGCCTCCCCAAAACGAGCCCCACATCACCCAGAAGTGCACAGAAGTGCACACCACCACCAACACATACACACACACACACACACACAACACACAATCACACACACAATCATGTACACACACACACATACACTACCAACACACACTAAGACTCATCAGAACTTGAACGACCATATCTTCTATTGCGGCTATGACGTTTAGATTTGGTCTTGCAGTATGGTTGTGGACTGTCTCTTGAAATTCTTTCATTATTTCGCCGAGTAGACTCTTTTCTATATCCATGAGACTGTTTCGAACTTGATCGACAGGAACTGTTTGATCTAGATTGTCAGTGTGTAGAATACGACCTTGATTTATGTCAAATTCTGTTGTTCTAGAGATTGTCTTAAAAATTGGTTCCATGGCATGAAGGCGATACATTTCAGTTTATTAGTGCCTCACTGATGAATCGTTAACTAGCAGGTCTTAACCGGTTTAAGCTCCCCAGTGGTGTTTTTGCCACTGACCGTTCCAAGGCGGTACCCCAGTGTGTTCCTTTAATTGTTCGTTTTGTCCTCGTGCTTTGTATGCTAGTGTGTGTTGGTAGTGTATGTGTGTGTGTGTGTACATGATTGTGTGTATGTGTGTGTTGT
>JAUMHA010387769.1:0-24526 GCA_032359765.1 Saxidomus gigantea
TTAATGGAAGATAGATCAGGAAAGACAATTGTAATAGGTGCATGACTGTGAGTAGATAGGTCCAAAATACTGCGAGTTGAACAGCATAATAAGTGTAATAGTGACTGGCTAGTTTTTCATCAGTAAAGTTGTGTGTATCAGTTTGATAACCTATCACATATGCATGAGTTGGTACGATTCTATTTTGACATTTTTTTACACTGGTTGCACTGTGTAATAGATTACTAAACGTGTTTATTTACATTCCTGATGCAGTCAGGCCTGACATTAATGCAATATTTGGCCTTACATTTCAACTTATTTTAAGCAAGTTTACGAAAAAGAAAGTTTTTAACTACCTGTCTTTTGAAAAAGCTTTGAAACCTCAACCTTATGCAGTGTGTAAAGAAAATGACACTTTGTTATTCAGTAAGAACTAACCAAATAAAATTCTGCAGAATTTCAAGGACTACATTATTTACAAACATCTACACTTCCGGTTAATTTTCTTATCTTCAAAGCTGAAGAGCAACGGATTTTGACAGATGTAAACATTACGGGAAGGAATTTGTTGCCAAGTGTATTGAAGGTTAAAAGTAGAACAAGTGAGTGAAACACTGAAAATTGTTGTATGAAATATTAAACTTTTGAAAGGAATACCGCCCCTCTTAAACCATCATCATTTTGAAACGTAATTAGACATATTTCTCCTGACCTGATTCAGGCCTAAAAGTGCTATTAATAGACAGTAAATATTATTATTATATCATAGGGCTGAAAAATTTCAATGGTTAGTTACAATGATATGAAGAAGACAACATTAACATTTTCTCGCCCAGATGTTTGCATGTAGTTTAGTTTTGAAAAGTGGACACCGAAATAGTCCAAATATTGCCGGAAATCTGACATACAATACTGGCAGTGTATTGAGGCATGGCTGAATGATTACAAAATTGGCAGGAATTCATAGTGCCTTGGATGTTGCACTTATTTACTTACTTTGGTATTATCAAGGTCCGGCCAAGGTACTATGCCCCTGTTGCGCTGAGACCCAGCATTTCTCCCTGCATGCCTTAAAGAAGCTGTTTGTATAAAGAAACAAAGAAATTAAAGTTTATTTAACATCCTGCAATTTCCAGTCAATATATTGTATATGCCAGTTTTCCTAGTAAATGGCTTGACAGTTCTCCAGTGGAAGTGATCTACTCAAGTTTTGACAATGGCTACATTAGACGTTAGGCATCCTGGCAACTCCCTGCACAGCAGTTGCTACAATGTAGTACAGTCCCATGTGGTACCAAAGAATACACACACATCCATCGACTACAGTATAGACTCATACAAGGGTTAAAATTAGTAAAAAAATCGAGACTCACAGATGTTGTAGCACAGACATACGATTTATTCTGATCTAAGTAAGACGCATTATAAACTAGTTACTTGTGACTTTGAGTTTGGGAATGTTGGCTGTGTCGTTCTCGTTACTAGATATTTTTTCTAGTACTGCTACAGGGTACACAGCACAGCATATATGCTACTAGCATGACTAGGGGAGGATAGTTAACTGACTAGTCAGTGGCATCCAATTCTTGACTTTGCAAAAGTTATCCAGGGACAACAAAGATATGTTTTATTTGGAAAAGATGATTCTTCTGCTTTCATCGTTGGTCTTGATCTGTGTGTCTTTCAGTATCAAAATGACAAAATCAAAGAAGATGATGAAAGTAAAACATTGTCTGTCATCGCACATCAGGGTACTAATAAAATTGATTAAATACTGGAAAGGGGTTTCCTCGGCTTTTGCCGCTAGTCTCTATGCATCTTCAATTACAAAATGTACAAAATGAAGGCAGACAACATTACATGTAGCTTATAATCATAGAATTGAATTTATGATATCACTAATAAATAAATGTTTTTAAAAGCTTTTTGTTTGGTTTGAAATAAATTTAAATTTGCATAATATTATGAGTCCATGAGACCAAATGAAGAAATAAAGACGATCAAACAATCTGAGTGGTATTCTGGCTAGTGTGATATCATGGCAAAGCAAAGAATACCTAGAAGTAAATTTTAATGATTATGTTTTTCTAAAAGCTTTTTTTTAAATTTAAAATCAATTTAAAGTGTTTTCTCAAAACAGCTGGTTACATTCAGTCAGTTATGATAAATGAAACCAGGAAGACAAGTTTCAATGGGCTTGTATGCACAGACATATTATAGTAGACATTACAAAGTTATAGAGAAAATGCTGTGTACATATGAATAATCCACAAAAGATGTCCAGATTGCACACCAACATACATCCTGGAGAAGTGACCCCTGTCGAACCTCACCCCTACCCACCCCTTTTAACATCTCACTCTAAGAAGGGATAGTTCCTACATATTGGCACCATTCCAACTGCAATCTTTATAAATGGATAAGCACTGCTACATGTATGATGCTGGAGAGATAGTTTTTGACTAATCTGTTGCAAGATTAGAGTCCTGTGGTTGTGAGATTTTGTAGTTTAACTAGCAGGGTTGTTGGGTATATTTTCAGGGAGCAAGCATGGTGTATTTAACTATCAAGGAGGAGAGTGAGGAGAGACTTCACTTCACCAGGCAGCCATCTATGAACTCTTGGGCAATTCTTGTTGGTGGGTATGAGTTACAGTCGTAGATTTCTGTTATACTGTTTAAAGCAGCACCATGTTGTTGTAGGAGTTCAATGCCCATTCCAACCATATTTTGGTAATTTTAACAGGCTTGCAAGTTACGTAACCATTGTTCCTAGAAAGAACCAGTACAAGACTCCTATCCTCCATGAGAAAATTCAAACTGCCAATTTTCTCACATAAAGAGACACCCTTAATGTATGAGAGGTTACAGTGATTTCAAGTCAGCAACTTTAACCACTCAACCACAGCGGCAGACAAGCAGCACCCTTCTTCATCTTGGGTTCCTTTACTTCAACAATTTTACTCATCAGAATTATGGCATGTTTTATGTTAATACAGATATGATATGAATCTTCGTGTTTATGTTATAAGTTTTACACATTTGTATATCTAACTAGCTCAAAACTTCTTTTTTTCAGGATTCAGTTCTGTAGGACTTGGGATTGCCTATTATGGAAATGGTATGTGTTAAGTACTGTATTTCAAAAAACTTTTATGGATACTATATTTCACATTGCATACATTTTGGCGCATACAAACCTTCCGAGAATTATATCAGTCGTGAATACCGCGAAAAATTAGTGGCTTCAGCATGAACTTATGAATTTTGAATGCACATGCTGAAGCAAGTGTTAACGTCTGACTGAAGGTACATGTATTCTGTTAACTGTGTATGATAAAAAACTTCATGAACAGATGTCACGTTACACATAAACTAGTTTTATTCAATTAACCACATGATTTTATAACCCTACAGTACAGTATAGATTTGTGTTTGAATCATAGCTGGCATAACGTCTATTTGTATTTGTTTTACACCTGAAAAATCTGTAAGACAGGTAGATTAGAATTAGACATTTAGAATTTCGATGATATTTTACCAATATGTAGCGCGAGCCAGGAATCTGCTTTATGTTCATCAGAATTGTAACAATTAACAACAGTTTGCCGGCATGTGTAAGTTCAGGTACCATTCTCTCACGGCTAGTTTCTCTGGAGCTAGAAAGTTTCAAGATTGTTAAAGACATTGGGTTTATCAAGGTTATTTGATTTCTTGAAAATGAACTGACCGCAAAAATTGCTAATTTAAATTGCGCAAAATTGTTTCTTGGTTTACAGTATATTGTGGTGCATGTGGACATAAATTTTATATCTTTCTTGGCCATGAAATACTGTTGTAATTTTTTCCAAAAGAGAAAAAACCAATGAAGAAAAGTGGTAAAGTTATTTGTAATTGACTGCTGTAGCTTACTTGATGAAGGTGTGTGATACCTCCCAAGTTATCATCCTCAGAAGTTTTAAAGGAGAGTTTTGTTTTTTTTCAGATCCATTATGGCTGAAAGCAATCTACCTTGTTCTAGGAAGTCTAATTGGTATTTCCTGCATGGATGACTGGGAGGTAATTGTCCTCATCATTTATGTAACTTTTTGAATAATTTTGAAAAATGTAGGTTTTCTCACAGTAGGAGATAGGATGCTGCAATATTGATAACCTGACCAAGTATTTTTGTACGAAACATATTTATAGCAGTTTTGCTTTCAATACACTCAATACTTAATGTTTGTTTGATAAAGTGCTTTTGCAGTATTGATATGCATGCTGAGAAACTTAATTTGGACAGCAGCATTGTCTGATAGGCTGGTCAATGGGAAACTTGTAGTGTGTCTACAACATCACTTTCGGATAATATGGCCATGTTCACTTAAAGATGATGATTAATATTGTTGGTCATGTACACTAGAAGATTGTCTTATAACATGGCCATGTGAACTCAGAAACTAGATGAAGTTATGGAGACAAGAAGTATAAAGCATTATTGTTTGGTTAAAATCATTGTCAGTCAAGGGCACCGGGAAATAATCTGAAAGCATGGCCATGTGTACTGGAAGAGGGGATGAGAAGCACACAGGATTGTTGTTTGGTAATTAATATTGTTGACCATAATACACTTGGAAAATTATTTGGCATCGTTGTATATAATAATGTTACATGAAAAAAGCAATACCGGTAACTCAATTTCAGGAGTGTGATTTTGATAAGAAATCAGGAGAAGTGAGGCTGAAGAAACTAAGTGCCTGGGACATGATTTTCCTCAGGAAGGAAGATGTTGGTATGACTGTGCTTGAAATTTACACTTAACAAGATAATAGATAAGAATAAGTTTTAATACTGCATTCTAACATGACTTGGTCAATTTGTTAGTTTGTCAAAGAAGGAAATCATTTATTGTAAAATTTGCAATAAACAAAGTTCTGACACGCGAGCTGTCATGACGTCATAAATGATGTTCATTGTCTAACAAACATCTCCTTGTTGTTCAGCTAATTAGTTATTAACCACTCAGGCCTACGTTCTTCGCCGATTATTACTGTTACTTAGCATTAGAACACCACATTGTTGAATGTCATGAAGACTGATAGTATTTCTTAATTGGAATTCTGTTTGAAGCTTTGTGGAGATGCATGTTCTAGACACATTTGTTGTCTATCTTTTGAAAAAAACCATTAGACAATAGTTTCTTAGATTATTGCCTGCAGAATTAATTTGCTGTATTTGACTGTGATTCTTAATAATTTGTATTCATTGAAAATTGTTCAGGTGGTATAGATTCTTAGTCTAATGATCAGCCTATATAGCATGGACAGAAACCAATGCATGTTGCCAGTGATGTGCAAACTGTGTCTGATATTTTGTTAATCAAGAAAAGTTAATTCACAGATCTGCTTAAAATCAAAATGTATTAATTCTGTTTTATCTTAAAACTATTTTGTTGTATTTGAAGTTGTAGCCCAGCTATCAGAGGTAGCGGCAACCAAAGTGCTTGAAGAAAAAGTGAACTATTTTGGTAGCACATATCAAGTTGTATTGAAATTTTCCACTGGGATGACATTTGGTATAACTGAATCATTCACTTTTGGATCATCTAGGTAAGTGCTATGATATACTGGTACATGTAAGATCTAGTTTAGCTGATCCCTAACATTCAAAGAATGCTAATGCTTATTTTTCAAAAAGTGATTAAGTTCTTGTGGCCAAAACCAGGTGCATGTATGTGTTTGACAGGCAATAAACTACCAGTATGTTTAAATTGAAGAAAAGTCCACAGATGGCTGCTGCCAACATACTCTTACCATTTAAATTCAATGCTACTTTTTAGGTTTTGTAATATTACAAACGTAGAAAATGTGATTTTTGTCAATCCGCTTATGAAAGCTTGATACAGATGTCCGGTGTATGTGCGTGCATGCATCCGTCCGAGTTTAGTTTGTCCAGGCTGTAACTTTTTCATGGAACAAGGGATTCTTAAATAACTTGGCACAAATATTTACCATCATGAGACCGAGTGTCATGCGCAAGAACCAGGTCTCTAGGTCTAAGGTCAAGGTCATACTTAGAGGTTAAAGGTCAAATTCAAGAATGACTTTGTCTGGAGCATATCTACTTCATGCATAGAGGGATTTTGATTTAACGTGGTACAAATGTTCCCCATCATAAGATAGAGTGTCATACGCAAGAACCAGGGCCCTAGTTCGAAGGTCAAGGTCACACTTAGAGGCCAAAGATCAGATACAAGAATAATTCAAGAATGACTTTGTCCTGAGCATTTCTTCTTCATGCATGGAGAGATTTTGATGTTACTTGGCACAAATGTTCACCACCATGCGACGGAGTGTCATGCGCAAGAACCAGGTCCCTAAGTCTAAGGTCAAGGTCACACTTAGAGGTTAGAGATAAGGAGTTAGCCCTTTTGACAGCTGGCGGGCTCAACATGTTGCACATGGGCATCTATTTAGGGTTCTCCTGCCCCTGGCATACAACTAGTTGCATCAGTCATAGTAAAGTCTAATATTGAATTAAAATAGTATAAATGGGTGGCACAGTGGTCGTGCGGTTAACTTAGGACTACCAATCGGGAGATCCCTGGTTAGAATCACAACCAGGGCACTGGAAATTTCAGAAATGCTTTTCAGTGTTTCCCACCCATCTAGAGTTGAACTTGTTAGAAACCCAGAGGTAGTCTGGCAATTATTGGTGGTATACAACGGGCACATAAAAGAAACAAGGGGTCTATTTGTAAAGAGCTAGGGTCTGGTACCTTGATGCCACAATTTCAAGTGTCAAAATGATCAGGAACCAATTGACTTAATAGATAGTTGAGATTGTTTATAGCCCCGGCAGACAGTAGGATTTCTCCCCAAGATTTGCCAAGACTCCTTTTTTCGGGATGTTGGAAGTTTAAGGATATTTTGATGAAAATGTTGACTTTATTCCCTAGTGTTTAATATCCTTGTTCAGTTACATTAAGAGATTATACTATTGATTTTTGTTGACATCTGTCAGATCAAACAGTAATTAGTCCTCCCATTAATATAGTTATAGGTATTTTATCTACATAATCTGTATGAGCATAGATGTAATGCACATAAACACAGTTTTTGTAAGAGTAATTGATTGTGTATTTATAGTCAGTTTTCTGTCTATGTGGTTTCATTGTTCTTGTTAGATACACTTGTCTGTTATGTGTCAGAAGTTTGCTTCATTGAGTCAAATCCCACTGATAAGTATTGCAGAGGATATAATATAGCTGCTTCTCCCCTCACAGTCGACAGATTTGGCAAAACAGCTATTTTGGGGCAGATAGTTGAAATACATGTATACACCAATACTGTTATTTTTGTGACCTCTTTTATATTTCTTTTGCCATTATACAGAATTATGACATTTGGCAAATTGCAAAAAAGCCTTGGTTTTAAGAAGGTGATAAACTGTTCTTTATAATTCAATGAAAATAGATGCATGATAATCATTGCCATCAAAATGATATCATTTATAATATTGTCCGATCATGTACATGGTCACCTTGGTGTCTGGACACCTAATATTATTTTATAAGATGCTTGTTCACTTTTGAAAGGGAAATCCAATTTACAATTACAATTTTAAAGAGCTTAAGATTAAATGAAATACCAGAATCGATCAAATATGTAAAACAATAATACAATAGAATATATAAAATTTTATGAAAACAAATAATGCAAATGCTTACTTGATTTTATGGATTTGGGAATTTAATTAGATTTTAAAAATACAGCACAACCATAGTATTTAGTGAATGTGTGACAGACTGAATTAGAAATCAGTAGAACATTTAGAGGCCCATGTTGGTTGCTTAGAAAGAAAGTTGAAGAACTTATTCAAACTTTTAAATAGAACCAGTACTTGAATGTAAAAGCACACTAGAATTGAATACATGGTTGATACTAAGGAGAAGACAGTTTATTTAAGTTGATTATAAAACTACAGAGGGCTTTCTTTAGCTAAAGGTAGTCTGTTGCTGTACATGTGTGTATACTCTGTAACTCTTTTTACAGCAAAGAACATTACAATGTAGCCGAGAAGATCCGCAACTTTCTAAACATTGAAGAAGACACTGCTGGCAACGATTTTGTTGAGTCATCCTCATCGGAAGGGGAAGAAGACACAGCAGACGACTTCGAGCATATAGACCAATCAGATCTTGTTGATGAAAAAGACAAATCAGGTTTACCGCAGATTGACGATGATCAGTCGCCTCCACCTAGCGATGTTCCCACAGAGGCTGAATAAATGGATACGGCTATTTATAGATAGTTTAAGTAATGACCTTATGAGACTGCTGTAATGGCTAAACTTTCTTCTGCTTCATGTATCATGGATTTTGACGTCTGCAGTACAGTCAGACTTCATTGTACATGTTTCAAAGGGAAAAATATGCAAAATATAGTTATTTCAACCATTTTGGAGGTTATGGTGTAAAACTGATGTATCTTATGTTTATATTCTATGAAGATACAGCCATTTTACATTCAACCATAAACAATCTTAAAATTGAACAATCAAAGGTTTAAATATTTTATGAAACTCATAAAAAAAGGATAGAATGTAATATTAATAAATTCAGGTGCCAAAGACCTAAACACTAAGCAAAATCACGTCAGCTCAAAAGAGAACCTAAATCTGTGTGTGATAGATATATGTGACAGAAAAGACTTCAAGTAACAGACAAACCCTCCTTGTGCTTTTGCAATCAGATTCAAAACATATCAGAAAGTGTTTCAGTCCAGTTGTCCTGTGCACACTTTTCCCAAGTAAGACTTCTATAGGGAACTACAAATAATAGATCAATAGCATTGCTAAAGTCATAGGGTTTCGTTCAACATGTGTAGGTAATCATAGGTCAGAATATGATTGAATACCCTTGTGGTAGATGATGAGAAATAATTCCATCTTTCCATCCATTAGGTCAGTAGTTAAACTATCTGTAACAAGTCACTTTTTCATCTCTCTTGCACAACTTAATATTTCTTGAATGCATTTCCTAGAGGCTGGCTGTGTATTTTACTGTTTAATTTTGTTACAGACAATACATGTACTGATTTTGTAGAATATATTACTATGTGCTTCGTGCAATTTATTGAGTATTTCCCTTATTAATAATAATAATTATGTATGTAGCCATAAAGATTGACTTTTTTATATAAATAAGAGTTCATATCCCAAACAAAGCTAAAACTATTGTTAACAGCTGTTGTTAGCGTATGATGTGGGGTACTTTCTGACAAACATGCATTTTTTTGTTTGCAGTTTTCTTTTTATTAAATCATTGATTATGGTATTCCTGCAGTCAAGGATCAGAAATAGACACAAATATAAAGGTTGCAGGGAACTTGAAAATGATAGTCTTACATCATATTTTTCTGATTAATGCGTAACAAAAGGTCCAAACCATTTATTCAGTCACCCGGCACCATGTTAATTAGATAAAAATCTTCTAGTGTTTACAGCTAAGATCTATTTTTATATCATGATCCACTTGTATGAAGTTATATCAGTAAAGTGAAATTTTATTTTTGAAAGACTTTCTGTGTTAGCATAGAGACTTTGTTTGTGTTTGTTAGGGACCTTGTTTGTGTGTTTGTTAGTGACCATGTTTGTGAATTTGTTAAGGATCTTGCATGTGTGTTTGTTCGGTTTAGAGTCATTTTCACAGACAGACAGTTTACCAAACCATTTCTCCTTGAAGGAACCAGTTATAGAATCATACCCTCAGTAAGAAACTGCCAAATTTTTCTCATAAAGAGACATGGTCCGTAGCAGGGCTCAAACCCATGACCATCCATTAATGAGTGGTTACAGTGATTTCAACTGTAACCTTCAGATTATATGGTATTTTCTAGGTATATTATCACTCAGAAAAAAAACCTTTTCATTTCTCGAATTGTACATGATGAAGCGTTAGGAGAATTGAGGTGATATAATGTACATTAGTAATATAAGTTATTTGGATTGTTATTTGAAGTCACTAAATTGTTTTGGGGAAAATGTTTTGAAACTGTATGATGTTAATGACAACTCCTGTCGAACTGCCGTAACCTATCTAGATTCACAAGCCAGAACAAACATAAAAAACAGTGTGTGGGAAAATCAAAGTTTTGATTCGAAGGTAATTAACATATGAGTAACTATTTATCATTTATGTACAGGTTATACATGCCTACATTTTTAAATGCAAGTCACTTCTCTTTGCTGAATGTAATATACATGTAAATATACAGACATATTTAGCAGAAACTGGCTTAGTTCAAACATGCCTGTGACAAAATCATTGATTTGGAAGTGGTTATGTCATGCACCCAAACACATGTGCCTATTAAGAAATAAATAAGATCATAAAACATAGGCGTAGACATTCTATTGGTCAATTTACAGTAAATATATCATTTGATATAATTTCTTTTCCCCGTTTTTTATAGGGAATACGGTAATAGAGCTTTCAGAAATATTAGGGACCTCATAATTGTTTTAAATGACTCATTAAATTTATTTCTCTTTTGACTATTTTGTATGACATTTAAGTTTGATATATTTTGTTATTGTAATTTCTTTTCTCTCAAATTTCAGGAGCCATATGCTATAGAAACTGGTCTTTTGAGATGGGTATGAAGTATTCGATTTTATTAGTTTTAGCGACAAAAATTATGTACATGAAGTTAAAATTTGCTTGCATGTTTTTTCAGAAGTTAAGATTAAAGTAGACTTTGATATAATCATACCCTTGACTTCACTGAGTGAAATCATATTTTATTTCTATAGATTTTATAATTGAGTATGGGAACCAGTAAAGATCCAAGTCATTGGTTCAGTCTGCTCCAAAACCATACTGTTCAACCGTTAATGTTACAATATCATACTTGAAATTATAGAAGTGTTCCAAAGGGACGAGACTTCTGACTTTCATTATTTAGGATAAATAAATCAAAATGTAGATTTTTGCACAGCTGGTCTATAGTAATTTATTGGAGCTTATGAGCATATCAGGTCAAATTTTGCTCTCTAGAAGACAATTCCGTAGGGGATTTCATTTCTGAAAAACAATCTTTGAGTTACACAATTTCCTAACAGGAATAATGGAATATAATTTGAAAATTTAGAACCATTCTCTCTCCTGTCTCTGAACCAGTCTCTACAGCCTACTGGCTTCTCAGATTTTCACCTTGCCAATGCTTACTGTATGTCGAGTCTGTATTTGTTGTTTTAGTGTCTGTTTACTTTTATTTACCGTATATACTCGGCTATAAGTTGAATGGAAACTGAATTTATTTGAGTTGAAACCTTGCGTCGACTAATAGTCGAGAAGTTGTGGTAGTTTCTTCTTTGTAGAATGTGTCTGAAAACAAGTGTTTGAATATTTTTCTGTTCAATACAAGTACTAGACCAACCTTTCAAACATGATATGAAGACATTTAATCTGGCCTCTCATTTCTGTTATGGAGCAGTTATTTCGTTGTTAGTTTTTTTAACATAAAATACCAAAAATACAATTGCATACTGGTAATTGGAGTGGTCTAATACATTTCCCCAGGCCTTTAATCTGTTCCAACATTTAAACCCGCTTGAAGAATGTTCATGAAACTTGGCTCAATTAAATGTGCTTTATTCACAATTAAGTTACATTGTTCAGGCTAAGGTTACATTTCAAGGTCACTGTTTGCTTTCTTGTCTGAAACTTGAATATTTAACATTCATCTTTTCAAATGATGGACAAAGCCTTTAACCCTTTCTTTTGTTTTTATATATTTTTCACTTGGTATATCAAGGTCAAATATAATATAAAGCGTTAATAATATGGCAAGGTATACATCTTATCTTACAGTCAGTCGTGTTATTCATGTATATGTATAGAATCTTGCATCTCTTAAAATCTTGAATGTTAAATACATATCAACAGAAGACACTATAGTGACTTTTTTTAAACGTTGTGATGTTATTTCCAATCTACCTTTTTTGTTTGAATGGCCTAGATTTTTACAAATTTTAAGTGCTTTCGTTAAATATTTTATAGAACTCACTGTTTTATTCATTTGACTATACTTTTGAAAAATGTAAATTATTTGATGTTATTATTAACAAATGGCGTAACTGAAGAAATTCGCTTGTTCATGGCTTACCGCATTTATCCTATTATTGCATTACTGTGCTCTTTAACACTTGTCTAGTCTTAACACTACTGTCTTAAACTTTTGCTAGTCTTTATTCACATTCTTTAAGTACTGGTAGATAAAAGTAAAATCATTTGCAGTATGTACAAAGTTGTTGTTGTTGTTTACCATGTGTTTTGTTACCACTGACATGATTGTTTGTATCCTGTGCTTGGATTCACTAAAATCATGCTATCTTGGCAGATAAAACCATTCGTTTTTAATCATTTTTTGGTTTTATTTAAAGATTAATCTTTCCAGTAGCATAATGGTCATACTGTATATATAATAAGTTTGAAACTGTTTAAAGTTACCAGAAGACGCATAATTTTATCAAAATGAAACCATAAGGGGAAGTAACTATTTTTCTGAAGTTTACGTATTTTATGTATGGAAAGGCTTGCTCATCAGGATCTGCAGTAATCACAAAGTCAGAATCATTTGCTGTTTGCAAGGTAACTAGTATCTAATGCAAAAGTGAGTTTGTCAGACTTTAAGATGATATATTTACAAATGCCAGTGTATTGAAAAAAAAAGGGAAGGTATTTTGGTATATACCGTAGTAATGTCATTTTGTAGAGTTAGCTTATCTCTCTTTGCACAACTATTGTTGTCAGGATGCTTAGCTAATTATATTTGTTTTAAGTTTTTTTCAAAATTGTTGTAAATGTAAACATGCTGCATGCTCTGTCCCGGTGATGGTTTCATTCCCAAATGCTCAGGAGTGATGTAGATTTTGTGCTAAAGTTAGTTAAGTTTTGCCAGCTATGTGTGCTATTTTGATTTCTATTTCCTGTTTTGTAGATGTTTTGAATAGTCTGTGTACATGTCTATAGAGATATTAGTCTTATTGCATTGGTAAATATATTGTAGAAGTACTAACATACTGTATAGCTAGCATGGGTAGTAGGTCATCTTCTGATACTTTGTCAATAAGTCTTGAGTGTTAGTTATTGGTAATAAAGAGGATTTTATGTGTAAGGTTTTTAAAACATTAGGGGTAACCTGAATTTTCAGCGAACCTGCCTTTGACAGCCAATGTTGTAACACAGTCTTACAATAAATACTCCTCCGTGAAGTAGCTTCCAGGTCTTCATTTTGAGTAATTTTTGACTGGTTGGTAAGCACATGTTCAGCTTCAGTCGCAAGTTGTTATTTTTGTTTGAGGGCTGAAAAACATCAATTTAAATCTAAATGTGTATAAAAAATTAAGTTTGAAAAAGGTCAGTTTATATTGATTGCCGGAGAGAAGGTGCTATATATATGTAAGAGCTTCCCTTGCAAGACAGCTTTCGTCTTAGTCTGTTTTGGGTTTTGCATCTATTAAGGGCTATTGAGCTCCTCTGTGCAAAGCCCAGCATTTCTTGACAATTTCAGCCATCGTATAAACACATCAACTTTGCGTGTTTTGCCATGGATTAAACAGATTCTCTGTCACTTCAGTACCTTATGATAGATGAGGCCAAGATAAAGTATATAATATGGTTGAAGTATCATGCTAAACAAGGGATGGGTAGTTAGGCAGGTTACATTTGATTTTTGGATTATTTTTTTTTCAGACAATACTGAGATCCTTTTTGGTCTCGAAGATAAAATATTTAATGTTGCACAGCCAGGCTCCGGATGGTTGATTATCAAAAAAGTCATTGGGTTTACTTAGTCCTGGGTTTGTGTACAATTTAACTTACATTTAGAGTTTATTTTACAGTTCTATATATTAGCTGTGTCTTTGATCTATGTTATGTAAACTTTCAATTTTTTTTTATGTTACACATGATTCTGTTATACCTTACATTTCAGAGGATATTATAAAATGGATAACAAAATGTTCAGATTTGAATCTCAGTTTTTCCATGTGACTTACAAAATATTGGAAGAAAACAGATAGATATGAATTATTGCAGAAGTAAACAATTAGTGCTAAGTGCCAAGTGTATGAAAGCTAAGCCCACCTTAAAATTCATAATTTCCTTGTAAAAGAGTAGTGGTACCATTGTATTGTTCAATTTTTTTTGTATTTTGGTATGAATGTTTGATTACTATTTACATTCATATACTTGGATAAGTTTTGGAATAGTCTGTTACATTATATTTAATATATATTATGCCAATAAATATGGGAAAGAAGGCAGAACCAAACACCAGAAATATAGATATTTAGGTGATAATAAATACACTAGAAACCCTTTATAACACTGTATTTGGGGTCCAACCTTTCTTAATTGTTGTATAAGAGGGGTAAAAAAGTATAACCCAGTATGAAGAAGTCCTTCAAAATTTCCCCTCCCACCTATGCTACACAGCAGGTCATAGAATTTGAGATCCATTTCATCCATATCTTTGTTATTCAGTACGGTGAATGGATAATTTCATCTATTTACCTAAGTTATAGGTATTAAAATGCTAAAGCAGTTTTAAAATCAAAAGGAATCAAAATGAAAAATACAAATGAATGCTGAAAAATACATGTGCCTACTTCTGGACTTTAAGATATGGTTAATATGGAACAAAAGTGTTTCATTGTTGTACACAAGTACCATTATTACAAAATACTTTACCATTTTAACAACATCTCTAAAGTTGCATTTTTACAGTTGTATGTTTTAAGAAGCTTTTTTTACACTGATTTTGGAACTGTGTATATTAGCATTTTTCAGTAATCAGACACATATTTATGTATTATGTGTCAGATCTGCCTAAGCTTGAAAAAAAAAGAGTAAATGTACATGCATATTTTTACTAATACTAACACTTTTTTCAAGTTAGATCATAATACATGTATCTAATAATTAATTGAACATGTACTTTCTTCATTGAGCTTGTAAAATTTGGCTGACATATTTAGGGGTGACTTCGCAGATACAATAGTTCTATGACCAGCCCTTAGTTCTCAGAAATGATATGCATGTAGTAAGCTATATTAATTACAAAAGAATTTTCCAAAAATTAAATCGTTATTAAGCATTCTTTTATTTCTGTAGAACTGAGGAGTTCTGTATCAATGTGTGCGAAATAAATTATCGGTAAAAAATGACTAGCATTTTGGTTTAAAATTGAAGTAGCATTTAATATGAATTAAGTTCAATACTTTATGAATGTTAATTGGGCGCTTATCTACATTTCAGAAGTTTTAATAGACAGCTGATT
Organism: Saxidomus gigantea; assembly: GCA_032359765.1. Taxonomy (NCBI): domain Eukaryota; kingdom Metazoa; phylum Mollusca; class Bivalvia; order Venerida; family Veneridae; genus Saxidomus; species Saxidomus gigantea. Next base: position 15,308 of record JAUMHA010387769.1, read on the forward strand.
TGTGTCAGTGCATGAATTGATATTGCCAAGTGTATTTTATTTACTTGTCTTTTCCTTTTTGAGAATGTTAACATTGTACTATCACCCACAATGTAATAAATTATCTAGTCTAGAATGACTTCTTAGTTTTTGCTTGACTATCTGAAAAGTAGTGCAAGCTATTCAACTCATCCTGGTCTCAGTGTCAGCATCCGTGCCAGTGTCCCCGTCAGGTGTCAGTGTCTGCGTCAGGTGTCAGTGTCCGCGTCAGGTGTCAGCATTCGCATGCACGTCACCATTAAGGTTTTACATGCAAGGAAAGGTTTTGCATGCAAGGTCTTGCCTCCAAAACAATTGCAGATATTTTTTAGAAACTTAGCACATATCTTTGAAGTCAGTAAACAAACCATATAACTCATGCAAATATTTCTTTATAACTTTGCAAATTTCTTTGAGGTCAGTAAATGAGTCTCATAATTCTTGCTTGAATTGTTTTGCAAAATTAAGCCCACTTAAGACTTTATCCTTGCATGAAAGTTTGTATATCCCAAGCAGACATTTCTTCAGACACTGGATGGAAGCAAATCTTAAAATGTTAAAACATTCTGAGAGGTTCTAGTCCAATAAGCAGGACTTGTATCTGGTATAGTTATGTCCCTCTTTATGCCCCGCGAAGCGTGGCATATTAAAATAGCACCGTCCATCTGTCTGCCCTTACATTTTTCCGTGTCCGGGCTGTAACTTTACATGCATTGAAGGATTTTATAATAACTTGGCACAAATGTTCACCACATCAAGATGATTATGTAGCATGCAAAACTCGAGGTAACACGGAGTTTGAATGAAATGGAATCCTCTATATATGCACACATTTGTGTCTGGACTGTAACTTTACATGCATTGAAGGATTTTAAATGACTTGGCACAAATGATCAGCACATCAAGATGATGTGTCCCATGCATGAACCATGTCCCTACCTCAGAGATCAAAGTCATATCTAGAGTTTGAAGGTAATAGAATCCTCTATAAATGCACACTTTCCTGTCCGGCTGTTACTTTGTCATGTATTGATTGATTTTAAAACAACTTGACACAAATGTTCAGCACATCAAAGCCAACGTGTCAAATGCAAGACTCACGCCCCTACCTCAAAGGTCAAGGTCACACTTAGAGTTTATAGGTAATTGAATCCTGTATACATGCATACATTTGTGTCCTGACCGTAACTTTGTCATGTATTGATTGATTTTAAAATAACTTGGCACAAATGTTCAACACATCAAGACATTGTGTCACATGCAAGAACCATGTCCCTATCTCAAAGGTCAATGTCACACTTATGGTTTAAAAGTAATGGAATACTGTATGCATGATAATTCTGTCATGCATGGAAGGATTTTCAAATTACATGGCACAATTGTTGACCACATGGAGAGGACACAGACTGTGAGACACCTCTTTCGGGGGCATTTGTCACTTGTGAGGGAAAGCTCTTGTTCAGTTTTGCATACAAATTGCCATTTTCAAAATACTAGATTGAAGTAATAAGAAAGCTCAAAGGAGTATGTCCCAATTTTCTGAATCGTATTATGTCTCCCACCTAGTGACATATTGATTTGGTGCTGTTCGTCCGTCCATCACAAAAGTTTGTTCGCGCAACTGCTACACGCCTGGATGGATTTTACTGAACCTTAGTAGAAATGTTTGGTACCAAGTATAGTTCTGCATATCGCCAGCATTTTCAAGTTCAATGATTCTTGGCGGAGTTATTGGCCTCTTTCATAAACCCTAGCCCTAACCCTAGCCATAAGTTTGTCCACGCCACTTTTCATGTACTGCTATGTTGATTTCAACCAAATTTCATGTGAATGATCAGTGCCACGCATAGTTGTGCATATTGTTAGCATTTTCTGGTTCAGTTATTCTTAGCAGAGTTATTGTCCATTTTTGGTAACCCTTACCCTAAATGTTCATTAACCGTAACTCTAATTGCTTGTCTTTTCTCGTTTTATAAGGCCATAATTTATTGCTTTTTATTTGAAGGCCAAAAGAGCATAAAATTTAAGCGGCACTTTCCGGTTCAATCATTCTTACCAGAGTCATTGGCCTTTTTTGTAAACCCTAGCCCTATCCCTAGCCGTAAGTTTGTCCGTGCAACTCTTCTTTGTTGAGCACATGGAGAGGACACAGAAAAAGTGGGGGGAGACATATTGATTTGGTGCTGTTTGTCCGTCCGTAAAGTTGATTTAAACCAAATTTCATGTGAATGAGAATTGCCAAGCATAGTTGTGCATATCGCAGGCATTTTCTGGTTCAGTTATTCTTAGCAGAGTTATTGCCCTTTTCGGTAACTCTAACCCTAAATGTTTGTTAACCCTAACCCCAATTTTTTTCTGTTTCTTCTTTTAAGGCCAAAATTTTTTTGCTTTTTATTTAAAGGCCAAAAAAAACCATAGAATTTAAGCGGCATCTTCAGGTTCAATGGTTCTTAGCGGAGTTATTGCCCTTTTTCTAAACCCTAGACCTAACCCTAGCTGTAAGTTTGTCAATGCAACTTTGCATATACTGCTAGGTTGATTTCAACCAAATTTCATATGAATAGTCAGTGCCAAGCATAGTTGTGCATATTGTCGGCATTTTCTGGTTCAGTTATTTTTAGCAGAGTTATTGTCCATTTTCGGTAACTCTAACCCTAACCCTAAATGTTCATTAACCCTAACCCTAATTTTTTTCCTTTCTTTTTTTTTTTGAGGCCAAAATTTATTTGAAGACAAAAAAAATAATTCAAGTGGCAAAGTAACAAAATTAAGTCCCAATTTTTTTTTAAGGCCAATATGTTATTTTTTTAATTTAAGGCCCCAAAAAATAATTTTATATTTCGAATAAGTTATAATTCTTAACACACATATTTGTCTATGCTACTTTGTTAAGTGGTGGGAGACATACGCTTTTTTTGTGTGAAAAACAACCTCTAGCTTTGTATAAAATTATGCACGGTTGATAGAATTGGGCAAACTGTTGATAGTTTTGCATCAAGAAATTTAAAGAGACTTCCATGCGGAATTTATCAGAGACATAGTAGAAGTATGACTTAACGCTCCTTTTGGTCAATTTTTACAGGTGGTCAATTTACCTAACCATCCTGGGAAGAACCAGTACTAGACTCCTATCATTCATATGAAACTGCAAACTTTCTCAAATAACCCATGACCCTCGATCTACGAGAGGTTTCCGTGATTTTGAATTAGCTACGCTAACCACTGGTCCAAAAAGATCTACCTTCCTGGTAGATCACTGACTGTTCATTTAAAAAAAATATCTTATTTACTAGATAAATATTGAGATAGTGGACCCGCTTGAGCACAGTCATAGCGCTTTCAATTTGGTATGGTTGATTCCTGCCAGTTCACCATAACCATGGTGGTAGTATTGTTAGGCAAGACACAATAATTACACCAAGCCTCTCTCTCTTTGAGGTTGATTTTATTTGGAGCGAGTCTTCAGAGCAATTAACCCAAATTGTAAGAACTTATTTCACAGTCAGGGATAACTAAATATTAGCTGAAAATTAAATAAAGTTTAGAGGGCAAAATGTCATTGTAGATCCATTCACTTGTCTCAGAGTTTTAATTTTTGTCTATTTGTTGTGTTTGTAACACTAATATGTGATGTAATATGATGATTTGACACTCACACATGAAAATTAATGTTCAGTTCATATTGAACTTTTAATGACAAAAAGTTATAACTACACATGTAATTGTAAGCTATACTAAGGAATGCAAATATGACAGTCCAACAGTAGATGTACTCAAGTAATGTGTGTGTGGGGGGTCATGATGCCAGAAGTTTACTTTTCATAATTTGATATATCAAGGTTTATACCCACAACTATACTTTTATTGTACCTGCAAAACAGGGTGACACTTTGGGATCACTTATCAGTTGTCTGTCCTTGTCTTTCTGTCTGTCTACCTTACATTGACTTTGGTAACCATAACTGTGAGTATCCTGTAGATGGAATGGTTCAACTTGAAATGTCAATAGTTATTTATCTTTTTTTATGCTTGATCCTTTTTCTGGCCAATGTCACTATTCAAATTAATCAAATGGAACTTTATATTTGAACACAAGATAATGAGTGTAAGTCGAATAAACAAAACCCATAATTATACTTCTTATACAAGGAGCATAACTCTTGTATCAGTTTTCTTTCAGTAAATACCCCATCTCATATTTCCCTTTCAAGCTGATCTCTTCCGGCTATAAATACAGATAAACAGCAAAGCCAACATTGTCATTTGCTGGGATCAACTTATCGCAGCTTGGTTCACTCCTTTAATCCTCAGTGTGATTGAGCAGTAAAGTTGGCCAAACATTATCCATGGGTTGTTTTTCTCTGATCCACAGCTTTTTGCTGTCTTTGATATTTTCCGAGCTGTCTGCCTCTTTGATGGTTCTGAAATCCTGATGTGAAGCAGGTTAGACAGGGATGTTGCTGGGAACCATAAAATTCCAACATCAACCGGGTAACACTATAACATTAGCATTTCTGCACTGCTACGCCAGATTTTCATATTTTGCTCTCTTCTTTTCAATTGCCTTTGTACATCTTTGTTCACAAGGGACTGTAGTTCAACAAGAACAAGTGTCTGGGCCTTTGCAAAGTTGAGTATTATGTCCGAAGACAACCCAATCAAATTTTACATTTGAACGGAGAACAACAGTAACTGTTGCTAGTGAAAGTGGAGTTTAACTCACGTTTCAACAGTATTTATGTCATCTTAACAGGCAGGCAGTTTACCTAACCCTCATTCCTGGGAAGAACCAGTACTAGATGCCTAACCTCCATAAGAAACTGCCGGAGAGGAGAGAGTATTTCAATAAGCTTAGAGCTGTCTACTCAATCCTTGCTGTTATTTAACAGAAATATTGTACATGTATATGCATTCATTGAACAAATACTGTTAAAACCAAGTAACTGCCAACTTTCTCACATAAAGAGACATGGTCAGTAGCAGGGCTCAAACCCATGACCCTCAATCTATGAGAGGTTACAGTGATTTCAAGTTAGCGACTCTAACCATTTGACCATGGAGGGAGGTGGATTATACAAGACCCAAAACTTCACCTAAGGTGACGCTTGATTAACCTTCCTTCATCACTAGCTAGCTTAGATACATGGATATAATTTAGTTTCTTCAACACATCTACTAGAAAGCAACCTTTTTGTTTGTTTGTGATAATGATTTATCTTAATTTAAGAAATATTTGTTATTAATAATGATATATTTGTTTACTCATACCTTTACCTTTTAAGAAAAGTAGGTAAAGAAGTTCTATGTCCTTATCTGTGACTTAAAGCAAAATCTTGATCTTTAAAAGGACTGACCCCAGAAATTATGAGATTGCATTTTTTTTATTGAAAATTTCAAAAGGGCTACTGGCTTTTATTGTAATATGTTCAACAGACATTCCTTTTTTTCCCGTTTAATAAGACATGATTTGTTGGGTTAGGTTTTTGTTATTCGTGACACATTTTAGAATTTGGTAATTTTGTTTCATTACCTATATTAATATCTCAGTGTGATCAAAATATTTTTATTGAAAATTTTACACCCTTAGATTTGACTATTTATCATTCAATTTGACATTTGACATAAAATTGGTGAACAAATTGGACATTTGTAATTCAGACGGCAATTCAAAAATGTAAGTTGCGAATTGTTATTACTTTTGTTCGCTTACATCAATAAGATCCTCAAGATTCCAACTTTTTGTAATTTCAGCTTTTTACTACAAAGTGATTTGGATTCATTTTGAATTCCTTTAATGAAGCGATATAACGATTTGGTTGAAAGTCAAATACTCCAATTTAATTCTCATATTTGTACAGTACGCGTTATTTGACATTCTCTAATCTAAACAGCAATTCATTGTAGAAAAAAAAATTGTAAGTATTATTAATTTCAAAAAATTATATTCTATGTTGTTTATAATTACTGTTTATATATATTTAGCTATATACAAAGCCATTCTGAAGAAGCACAATTATATTGCTTTTAATTTTGTACTTAATTAAGGGTTTAATGTTATATTTAATTACAGTAATTAATGTTTTCTGACTGCTGTAAGTGTGTAGTATCAGCTGTATCAGGTTTCATCTTTTTTTACAGATTTGATTTTAACTACATGGGCTCTGACCTCCTTGGCGAATAAAGAGCCGTTTGTAAAAAACAATTTCATTTAATTTTTGGCTGTTATATTGAGTTTTCAGGATTTTATTAGGTTGAAAATTAATTATTTTTACTAAAATTTTCTAACAATTGAAATGAACAGTTTACAGTTAAAATCAATAAATTACCCAAATTTTAGACATTTTCTCTATTTTATTGAACATCTTTGTATTTTAGTGTTTTATTTACCGAATACAGGAGCTGTTCTAACAGTGGTTGAATCTTTCAAGTGTTTGAGAAAAACACAATTTCAACATGTTTTATTTGTTTCCATTATTTACTTAGAAGCCGGAATGTATTTAAAATGTTGTAAATAAACGGAATATTTGTCAGTAGCGGGTTAATAGAATTTTGGACAAGCTGAAATGAAATATTGAAATTTAACTTGTGATGATAAAAGTTGCATTGACAGTGCCCATAATTAACGGGACTGATCTATTGTACAGGTCCATTTCCTAATGTGGCATTTATCAAAGTCAAGTTTGATATAAGCTGAAGTCAAGTTGATTCAAAATGGAAAAGAGGTAAGGTTAAATTTACATGTACATTTCACATTGAGTTATAGAGAGTAAATGAAATTTGTTAATTTGTAAACTTTTAGTAGTTGTTTAATTGTTAAGAAACTAGTATGAATAAAAAAAAATTGAATTTGCTTAAAAGTTACAGGATTGCTGCATGGACATTATTATTATTATTTTTATTATTATTATTGGTTTCATCATCAACATCATCTTCATCAGTATACAGAGCAATGACCTATTAATTCAAAGCTTTTAGTTAGAATATATAATAAATCATATATGTGCCAATAATGTTTTCTGGAATTAGTGAAAAGTTAGTCATTATTAACAGAATGATGAACTCTTTAAATTACATTTTTTCCCACCACTTGTTTTCCTCTGATCATAAATATCATATTTCTCAATATTTCAGATCTGGCTGGGAGATAGTGAGAGAGAAGATGGTGGATGGAGACATACCGGACCTGACGCTGTCCCTTAAGGGGTCACTGTACCAGATGTCCCTGCTTAACACACTGAAACACAATCCTGCCATGCTGAAAACATGCCAAGCTGTAATCAAGGCATTGTTTCCAGTATCACAACAGGTACCACTAATTTACATAATGAAATACATAACAAGAAACACCACAACTTGTTGAAACTGTCATTTCAACTTTTAAAAGTAATAATATTATGTGTACATATAAAGAGTCTTTATATTGTCTTTTCCCCTGCTAAAAAATTAGATTTTAATTTATCTACAGAATCAATTTCACTATGACAATATATAGTTTGGTTGGTACCATTTTGATCATGAGAAAGATTGTAATATTATGATAAGTCAAGTCAAAATTTGGTGGACTGCAACAGAAATCAAACTTGTGATAACACAGTAACAGTGATTGCAGATCAAGCTGGTTATCAAACTTGGCCAAGATTGTGCCGGTATACATTGTGCTGATTTTGGTGGTGATTGGATAATAGATGCTAAAGTCAGAGAGCTGACACCATCAATTTGGTCAAAATTTGACAATTCAAGGGCCATAACTCCGGGATGACTAAGTCAATCAGATTGGTCATCAAACTTGGCCAAAATGTTGTGCAGATATAGATTATAACCAAGTTTGGTGAGATTTAGATAAAGGATGCTCAAGTCATTGATAGGAGAAAAATTTATGCCACCCCGGGCTATTATATTCGTTATTTCACTTTTGAAAACCTGTTTCTGTTAAGTTAGCCTAAGTGGTGTAGTGGCTACAACATTTGCTAAGTAACCCACAGAACCTGGTTTCTATTACATGTCAGGCTACTTAAAAAGAAAGTCCTTGGGCAAGACAGTTGATGCTGTACATAGCTCAGTCCAACCAGCAGTAAATGGGTACCAGTAACATAAGTTGCTAGGCTGCTATCTGAATCTGTCTGTCTGAAAAATGACTGGTTTCATCAGGAGTTTGGTCTGGAGAATGATTGTTATGTAGTCTGATTTCGAGCACTGAGTCGTGAATGTACTATTAGCTTATTGTAAAACAATGGTAAAATCAAGGATAACATAAAGGTTGTAGGTCAAGGGTCAAATTCAGACTATATAAGCTGAGAAAACATGTTTTACAATCCAGCTTAAACAAAAACCTTGCCATTCCTAGTGTCGTGCCATAGCATTACCTTTTTAAAAGCATTAATCTTGAAAAAAGTGTGTATTTCAATGAAAACAATCAGAATGTATACCATCTATAGCAGTTATACATACCCTGTTAATGCACAATTATTGTCATGTGGTAAAAATTCATTGGATTCTTCTGTGATTTGTTAATATAAAATATTAAATATTAACATTGTTTTAGTGGTTATCTCAATTAGACAGCTGCTTGTACTGGGATTTATTAAGATGGCCACCTATTTAGGTTGCCACTTTTGATGTTACCATTGTTTGACTGTAATTCTGTTGAATGTATTAGTACAAGACCATCATTCTTATAGATGTTCAGTGCTTTTACATACATGTAATGTTTGTTAGGTTTTCTTCTTCTTAGAATGTACAATGTGAATTGTTACGGATACAATAATAACTTTTTCTTCTATCATATCTCACATTTTTATCCAGAATGTGCTCAAAAGCCATTTGTACCAAATTAGGATCCATAAGACAAAATAGGTTACATTACAAATGGTGCAATCATATGCAAGGGACACAACTTTGGTTGTTTCTTTTCCCATTATATTGTGCCATACTACACTGGTCACATTGTAACACTTTTGTACAGAGTGCTTTTGCTGTCAGTGCTTTGAATATTGTACAGTCATAGTGCAACAGATATAAGAAAAGCAGAAGTTTCTGAATCTAGGAATATTAATGCAATATTTTGTGTCTGATTGAAGTGACACAATTTTTAGATATTGCACTGACTATAAAATTACTGTGATACAAGCTTTGACCTCTATCAAATTGTTTATAGTGTTAATGACATACAGTTCATTTAGAATGGTTTTATTTTGTTGTTGA